>OX463861.1:18069944-18178709 GCA_949825065.1 Odontocerum albicorne
TATATATATATATATATATATATATATATATATATATATATATATATATATATATATATATATATATATATATATATATATATATATATATATATATATATATAACACATCGATCAATAAGTCCCGGGACTAACCAATAAATGGTGCCTCTAATAACAAATCCATACCATTCTTAGTTAGTACCAGCCTTTAGAAGTTACGTGTCAAACTTTCATGACATTCCGACATTGTGTCATTGAGTTACAGTGGTTTTAGTGACGCTACTTTTTCTATTTTCAAAACAATGGAAAAAACTGAATTTCGTGTGTTAATAAAACATTGCTTTTTAATGGGAAAAAATACCGTTCAAACTCAACGATGGCTTGAAAAGTATTATCCGGGCTCTGTTCCGTCGAAAACAACTATTTGTCGGTGGTATGCTGATTTCAAATGCGGTCGTACAGACACAAATTATGCTGAACGCTCTCCAAATTAGTCGTTCAAATAAGGCTGTTACATCAGAAAACATAAATAAAATCCCTCAAAATCGTGATGGAAAACCGCAAAGTAAAGTTGCGTGAGATAGCTGATATCCTAAAGATATCATTTGGCAGTGTTTATACTATTTTGCATGAACATTTGGTCATGAAAAAGCTTTTTTCGAAATGGGTGCCGTGTTTGATCACAATGGAACAGACACAACAACGCATCGATGATTCAGAGCACTGTTTGGCACTGTTTACGCTAAATAAACAGAAGTTTTTGCATCGGTATGTGAAAATGGATGAAACTTGGATCCACCACTATACTCCGGAATCAAATCGGCAGTCAGCTGAGGGGAGAGCAGCCGGTGAATTCGTCCAAAGCGACCAAAAACTCAACAGTCGGCCGAGAAGGTTATGGCCTCCGTATTTTGGGATACGCATGGTATAATATTCATCGATCACCTTGAAAAGGGAAAAACCATCAATAGCGAATATTACATAGCGTTATTGGAGCGTTTGAAGGCAGAAATTGCAAAAAAATGGCCACATATGAAGAAGAAAAAAGTTCTCTTTCATCAGGACAATGCACCATGTCACAAGTCGATGGTAACGATGGCCAAATTGCATGAGTTGAACTTCGAATTGCTTTCGCACCCACCGTATTCTCCAGATTTGGTCCCCAGCAACTATTGGCTGTTCGCAGACCTCAAAAAGATGCTCCAGAGAAAGAGATTTGGCTTCAATGAAGAAGTGATTGCCGAAACTAACGCCTATTTTGAAACCAAAGTTAAATCGTTTTACACGGCTGGCATAGAAAAGTTAGGAAAGCGTTGGAATGAATGTATCGCTCTTGAAGGAGACTATGTTGATGAATAAAGAAGAATTTTGGCAAACAAATGTTGTTTTAATAGTTAGTCCCGGGACTTATTGATCGATGTGTTATGTTATGTTCATATGTTCAGAAAAACATATTTGATAAGAAAATCGCAGAAAACTTACTAAGGGAACACGAACTACCACGGAAACCTTTGTAGATCTTCTGATATGTGATAACAAAACTCTTGTTTGTGCTTCCTAATGATGAGGTGAAAACCTTGAAACCGGTAGGGTTATGCCGTTATATAAAATGGACTTAACAGTGTTTGACTAAACAAATTACAATGTATTTAAACCTCCACAGTGTTAATGCCTTAACTATAAATAACATATGGAATCAAAAAGTATTTTGTCAGGACAATATTATTTCATATTAACTGATTTTTCGTGTTAAACGTTTTTATATTAAATGACTTCCACTGTACTTGACTCGATTCATTTTATAAAAATTATATTTTATCAATATGTCTATCTATAAATTTGTTCTATCCTATCATAATTAAAGTTCAATAAAAATAATTGTGATAACAATTAATTTGCATTATCAATTCAACAACAGACAAGACTCATATTTCAATTTAGCCACACTCGGTAGAGATAAAGTTATATCTACTATAGTTAGAAAGGATGTGAGATAAGTGGATATGTTTTTTTGGTTACAATACGTCAAATAGTTATACTAAAGAACACAACAAATATTTGATTTAGATGTGAAAATAGTCATTTTTCAATAACATTAGTCTATCATTATTTTCCGAGAATTTATACGATAATGTGATAGATTCTTTTGAAAATGTAGTAATAATAGATTATCTATATTTTCAGGAAAAATAAAACCTACATATCACACTGAAAATAGTATAGGTAAATACATAAATAAATATAGGTTTATTGATAACAACATAATATGTACATATACATATATAAGTACATTCCAAAATCGTACATATACTATATCTCAAGATAAATAGCAGAAAATACATTTAAATACATAAGAGAAGCTGTCACAAGGTCTGGGCTATATCATAAAATCACCAATATAGGGTGTGCCAGGCCATGAGGACATCAGATGTCTTTCGGCCCACACCTTTGGACATGTATTGGATGTTAACATAAGTTTTGTCCGTTTTTTTCCAATTTAAAAATGAGCACCAAAAGTAAAACAAAATGGTAAATGTTATACGTCATTCGAAAAAAAAAATTCTGCTCTACAAGATATTGTGTTTGCTTTTACGTTACATATATTATTTTATTTGATTACAAGCGTTCAAAATCGAATGTCAAGTAGACGAAAGTGAGCATTTTCGACACCTCCTTCTGTTCGCGTTCAATCGAATGAATAAAGCTGCCAAAGCTGCTCGCGATATTTGCAAAGTGTACGGTGGAGATGCTATGAATGAAAGGACAGTTTGTCGATGGTTTTTGCGTTTCAAAGACGGTAATTTTGACCTGAAAGACATGGAGCGTTCCGGACGACCAGTGGACTTCGATAAGGACCGCTTAAACTATATTATTCATGAAGCATCTTATGTCATGAAGTTCTTGTCCCCATTGGACGTTCTCTCTGCCTACTATACTGATCTCTCTGGCATGCTGGGATAATATAGAATAAAATAAAATCAACATTTTAATTGATTTTTGTGTTATATGGTATTTCACCAAGAATTTTCAGTAGACAAACTATTAATGAGAGAATTTTTTACAGAATTTCTTTGGACTTTTCATAATTTATACATTATTTTAAGTGGCCTTTTATTTACGGCCATTTTAAATTACTGAATTAATAGGTTCCAAACCCCACCTCCCCAGATTCAAAAGCAACGGATAATAGCTAACCCCTTCTAAATTAACGTATATTAAAGTATACCTATACTAGACAGTAATTTTCTACAAATCACTGAACGTTTTCGTCTCCTTTTTTTCTGTAACTTTCGACAGGAGGGGAAACAGTAAAACAAGCAATTTCTTTCTTTTTTGAGCACTCCACGAATAGAAGTTTAGTTCTTTCGATAAATTCTAGCATTGGCAAAAATCGTTTTCTTTGGTTTTCATACTAAGTTAAGAATTTTCAGCTTTTCATTTATTGTAAGCAATTACAAAGTATTTTTGCTGTCTCTAAGTCACAAGTGTCAGTAGTCTTGCGTTTCTCCTGGACCACATCATCATGGAGCTCAGCGATGCTGAGAGTGGCAGGGGCCTGCGCTGAGGGATGGGGCTAGCTGGAAACGTGTTCCGCCTACTGGCCCATTGCATCAGTTTTGCAAACTCTAGAGGGTAATTGGTTTCTGGCCTCTCGAATTGACCGAGCATCCATAAATGGACAACTCTATGTAAACCCATGGAATTCGTTTTTTTTTATTGGTAAATTCTGGTTTGTTTTAATTTGTTAATTTCTCGTCATATTTTTAATGTGTAAATTTTTTTTTTTAATATAAAATTAAAACACATATCACTTTGTTTCAACCACTGCATTTTTTTTAAAACCACAATGCATTTCAACACTTAAATAAATAAATATAAGTTTATTGATAGCAACTTAGTTTGCAATGTTAACGGAATTGATAGCAAAATGTATAATACATATATCTATCATACATTTCAAGATAATGGTGAAGAAAATACATTTAAGAGAGAAGCATCAAAAAGTCATCTTATAACATCACCCCAGTCGACACCCCCACCAATAGAGAGCAAGCCCGGCTGTGAGGACATCAGATGTTTTTTTCAGCCTGATGATTACACTTGCTGTATCATCGGATGAGTTGACAAGTTCTTGTCAACTCACCTGATGATGACACAGCAAGTCTTGAAATGCATTGTGATTTGCAATAAATAAAGTGGAATTGAATAAAGCAACCGTGTTTTAATTTTATATTAATTATAGAGTTCCACAAAGTGACACCAGAGTTATTCCAACGAATTGCTTTTTTTTTTTATTGTCAGTTTCCTTTACATATTTTACAAATCTCCAATCTGTTTTCAATGCAGCTGCCAGGCTGATATATCTCAAGAGAACAACGACCACTCCACTTGTGGTTGTATTACTAACGCAGGACAAAGACACTATCATCTTGTCTCTTGACTGTTCTTCAAAAGTTCCATATCACCAATCCAGATATCTTAGAGCAGTTGTGCACAAGAATTTTAACCAAGGGTCATTTTACAAATGGGAAATATCTTATGTGCCACTCTACCATATCCTTATCAGGGGTGTTTTTAAAAATAAATAAACCCATAACAAAACATTTGAAAAATTTATTGTTTAACTGGAACTCAATAAAACATTATTTTTATTCCTAATATAAAAATTCAATTTAGTTGTTTATTGTAAAGATTATGGTTATTTAATTGCGACTATGGAAGAATGCAGATAAAATAGAGACAGGTTAGTAAATAGCATTTTTAATTATAAAACTGCAATTTTCATAACTGTAATATTTATGTGTTGTAATAGGAAATAAAGTCAATGGGGTATTAAAACATATATATTCGAACCGAATAATATCAAAATCCGCTACGATGACAGTCCACAATAGTATTTTAGTACCATCTTTGATGTATGGGTGTAAAAACAGACTGAAAAAAGCCAAGTGTGTGCACTTAGAAGAATACATGGGGTAACAATGTATGATAGAAAACGGAATGAAGTGATTAGGGATGAATGTGAACTCATGGCTGATGTGTTAACTAAGATAAAGAAGAGCATAAGTTGGTTTCAGCACATGAAACGGATGAAGGAAGAAAGACAACATGACCTTACTGTGTTAGAAATATCAAATGAAAGATTTTAAAGAATGTAAAAATATGAATATCTGCAGCATATAATATCAAACAATTGTGTTAAAAAACAAACAGATTTATAGTGCAAAGACTAGAGAAATACAAAGGAAAATATGGTTAAATCAAGAGTACGATATTTTGAAAGAAAAAAATGTCAGAGAAATTAAGTAAGATAAAAGATCACTAAGAGATGGTTTGGGCATTTAGCACGAATAAATTAAGAAAGATTTACAAAACTAAGTAAACAGTGCAAATTAGAGTAGAAACCATAATGGAGGAAGGCCAAAAATATGGTTGGATCAAGTGAACAGTATATTAAAACAGAAATTATAAAACTCAGAAAAATCGTAGGAGTTGTATGATATGCATCAATGTAGTGGCGGAAAATGTGTGTTGAGATAGGATATTCTGGTGCTCTGTTCTCTCTACCAACTCCAGCAAGGAACCACCGTATATATATACAATATGCACTACAAAAAGAAGAAACTCGGTTCCATACTGTTAGTTCTTGAGTTATACGTATAAATCAAAGGTGATTGGACATCAGTTCTTGAGTTGCACGTATAAATCAAAGATGTTTAGACATCAGTTCTTGATTTACAAGTATAAATCAAAGATATTTAGACATCAGTTCTTAAGTTACACGGATAAATTTGAAGTGTGTAAACGAGAAGAGAATTTAAATATCTAATCACGATAGCAAAAACAAGGATGCAACAATACATTATGGCAATGATCTCGGAGATAACTTGAGAGAATCATTAACATACCTGTGCCATTTGGGGACGTTGGTTTACATCCTTCATGTCGATACTGCCCGGCTCTATCACGTTCAAAAGGTTGCATAATAAAACCCCATCCCTCAGGGTGTAGGCAAGATCTTGAATCGTGCTCTGGGACCAGTTGGCTTTGTGATCCGGCCTTAAAAGACTACATCTTGTCAGCCAAGAGGCGCACTGTCTCCACAATTCTTCGCCTCCCGCAGCCATTTTCAAAGATAAACTATATCACATAACATTTATTACGGTTTTTAATAAACTATTGTTGATTAGAAACCCATTAATAAATGAGGGTTAATTGATCATTGACCATACAAATTGATATTACAAACACCGACTAAACACCACTTTTTGACAATAGAGATGGGTCGTGAGCTACCGTTTAAAAATGAACTGATCTCATTTATAAACTAGAAAACTACGGTCACATTTTTAAATGTTTGACATTCAATTGAATAAGAATAAGTGTACACTCAGCTTTAATATAAATTTATTTATATGGCGCCGTTAAGTTAACGATATTAAGGGTAGTGCTGTTTCATATCAACATTTTAGTCAGTTTACGAAAAAACCCGTGCGATGGATCTGTCACTCTGAAAGCGTGATTCAGATAACTGGGTGGTATATATTCTGAGACCTAAACGGTTCTACCAGTGCCTTCCAGAGTCAACGTTAATTTAGATGTTCTTTAACCATTATTAGTATTGTACCGATGGTCGTTATCAATGTAGCGTGTGTCCTATTAGAACGTGCTGATGATTTTGATATCGACATCGCTATCTTCGTTTTAGTCGATCTGCGTTACTTCTCGTTCAGAGTCATCAATATAGCGGATTGCTTATCTCTATAAGTCATGATGATCTTGATTTGTATTCAATGAATATAGACTCAGGAATGCGGATATAAAACGATAAGTTGACAGCGGGTAAAATAAATAACAAGTCTTGACAGTTGAATGAATGACAATAATAATATGTTTATTTCTCGGCGTCCGAGTAATTTATACCAATGAGTGAATACATTCGCGATACATATCTGCCTTGCTCTAGCGCATGAACTGGCGGTAGGTTAATTATTTATATTTGGAGATGGCTAGCCAATTCGCAGACGTTGTAAATAGTAAATATTGTTGTTGTTCATAGTGTGTGACAATCATTGAATTCTTCATCGGTCATTGCCCCTGTATGTTTACTATCTGACAATAATTAATTTATTTTAATTGTGTTTAACAATTCACTTATTCATTTTGACAATTATTTATTTATTTATTTATTTAGGTAGGTATTCCTACATAGCTCCCTTCCTAGTGAACGCAGAGAGCGCGTGTCCTGCGTGAACGTTAGGTTTCCAGTGCATCTGACGCCTGGACTGGTTATCCGTTTCCCGTTGTGAAGTAGGTACGTGGATAACAGCAGCGCGTGGCGTTTTTTCCCAGGTCTGTCGTTCAGATGGGTGATGCGGGAACGGGGGGTAGGTTTGGTCGTCTCTCACTAAATTTGAATTGTCTGCGGTGCTTGGTTGGTCGTTGCGTTGATCGTCGATGATTGGTTGTGTGGATCAAGTTGCAGATGGCGTCCGATGTGGAAGGTGGATCTGCAGTTGCTTGATGATGGTGGTGATGGTGTAGATCAAGTTGCAGATGGCATCCGATGTGGAAGGTTAATCTGCGGTGGCTTGATGATGATGGTGATGATGTAGATCAAGTTGCAGATGGCTTCCGATGTGGAAGGTTGATCTGCGGTGGCTTGATGGTGATGGTGATGATGTAGATCAAGTTGCAGATGGCTTCCAATGTGGAAGGTTGATCTGCGGTGGCTTGATGATGGTGGAGTCTGCGGTGCTCGTTGCTGCAGCGTGGTTGTAGCGTGGTTGTAGCGTGGTTGTAGCGTGGTTGTAGCGTGGTTGTATCGTGGTTGTAGCGTGCTTGTCTGCTCCAGCATTTTGTCGGTCAGTAGTTCGTCGAGGGAGGCAATCCTGTAAATCGTGTGGCTGATCGCCAGGACTGACCTCACATGAGCTGGCGTCGGGCTCGTCCACATCAGATGTTGTGTTGTATCTGAGTGACGGCTCTGGTGTCCTTGCTGGCGGCGTGCTTGGCCAGTTCGCCGGGGAGTAGAATCTTGACGGTGGTCTGGATCTCTCTGCTGGTGATGATGCTCATCTTGTTGTAGTGGGCGAGGCGGTTGGCGTTGGCGGCGTTGCACTCGAAAATCTTATTGACGAAACTGTTCATGATGCTCATTGCGTTGCTGCTGATGATGTCGGTGTCGAGTTGCACTTGTTCGGTGTTTATCGAGTTAGCAACACTCGATATAGTCGAGATACGTATTCAGTTTTCGTGAGAGGTCGTCAATGTAGCGGTTACCCCTCCTGTTTATCGAGTTGGCGATATTCGATTTAGTCGGAATACGTATTCAGTTTTTGTAGCGGTGTTCTTTTTTTCGATGTAGCGATGTTCTTTTTTTCGTGCGGGTTCACCAATGTAGCGATGGTGGCGATGGTACGTCGTTGTCGAAATACGTGTTCGGTTTTCGTTCGGGGTCACCAATGTAACGATGGTCGTTATCAATGTAGCGTGTGTCCTATTAGAACGTGCTGATGATTTTGATATCGACATCGCTATCTTCGTTTTAGTCGATCTGCGTTACTTCTCGTTCAGAGTCATCAATATAGCGGATTGCTTATCTCTATAAGTCATGATGATCTTGATTTGTATTCAATGAATATAGACTCAGGAATGCGGATATAAAACGATAAGTGGACAGCGGGTAAAATAAATAACAAGTCTTGACAGTTGAATGAATGACAATAATAATATGTTTATTTCTCGGCGTCCGAGTAATTTATACCAATGAGTGAATACATTCGCGATACATATCTGCCTTGCTCTAGCGCATGAACTGGCGGTAGGTTAATTATTTATATTTGGAGATGGCTAGCCAATTCGCAGACGTTGTAAATAGTAAATATTGTTGTTGTTCATAGTGTGTGACAATCATTGAATTCTTCATCGGTCATTGCCCCTGTATGTTTACTATCTGACAATAATTAATTTATTTTAATTGTGTTTAACAATTCACTTATTCATTTTGACAATTATTTATTTATTTATTTATTTAGGTAGGTATTCCTACAGTATGTTCAGTTTTAGCTCCTTTTTTCTGTTTTTCATTTTTCTCTAATGTTTAAATTCCCTTAATTTTATTACATTGCTTTTTGATAAAACTTACTCATATTTTATATATTTATAATTTAATTTTTAAGATCATACATTGGAAACTCTCCAAAGATCTATAGTTCATTTTCTCTTAGTAAGTTTTCTGCAGTTTTCTTATCAAATATGTTTTCCTGAACATATGCAGATGCAGGGAAGTACCCAATACAATTGACGTGGTCACTACCTTTATTCCTATGTTTATGCTTAAATTATTATTTTATTATTATTATTGGGTAATATTTTAATATTTCAATAAAACTTGGTTCGAATTCCTAGTTAAAGTGCTCTTCAGGAGAGTGTGCTCTCTAAACAGCGCTAAATTGTATTTTTTTCGGGCTACCTCAATCAGTCTTTTGGAGTGGCCGACTCTATAGCTTGTGAAATACTTATTGTGGCGTGTAGGCATGGCTTGGAGTCATCCAAGAAGATTCTTATTAGATTTTTTTGGACACTTGATAATGGCAAAAAATATAATAAACTTAAATATAAAAATAATAATATACATTGAAAATACATTTATTAAACTCAATTTAACAATTCTCACTGCGCCATCGGACAATATAGTTAAATACAGTACCCGGCGGTAAGTAATACACATCGGGTTTAAGAAAGAGACCATAATTGGCTAACTTCGGCTTTGTAGAGCGTCGTGTCTGTCGCTTGACAACGACTGACAAATCGTGACGGAACACGTGTATGAATGACAGACAACGCTCTACAAAGCCGAAGTTAGCCGATTATGACCGACAGTCTCTTTCTTAAGCCCAATGTGGATTATTTACCGCCGGGTACAAATTGTTCTATGGATTAGTCATTAAATAGATAAATGAAAATTCTTCCTTATTTCGATTGGTGAAAAAATATTCTTATTCTCAATAAAACAAGGCGGAAACAATGTACATGCATTTCGAAAAATGTAATGAATAGAATTCTTTCTAACATAAGTCCAACACGTTAAAGTGCAGCCATACAATTCAAATACGATTATTTGGAGATCCGTTCTCTCTGTCTATTTCGCCAGAGACACGGCGTGATGAAATATATGCATGCATATGAAATACTGAATTGATCGATAACTATTCTAAAATGAACTAAACATTACATCTCTATTTGACAACTTAATCAGATTCGTTCGTATTCACGCAGCAACCTCCGTTTTAACTCTCCGTTCCTGTGATTGGTCGATTTCTATTGTCCTTCGCTCGTATTGGTCCAAATCTCCAGAGGATGTGCCGAGCGAAAGTACCGATTCTAGCATCTCATAAACATGAGAGATGTTTATTGATTACATACGGGTTTTCTAAAATAGACGAATAGCCAGAAATAGACGCATGCAAGATGTTCAACACCTGGGGATTTTTTTTTTGCTTTTCTATCGATCTTCATATTGATACACTTTTTGGCGGTTTTTTTTATCATTCTTAAATATCATCACGCCGCTTCTCTTGCGGTTTAGGCAGAGAGAACAGATCTCCGATTTTTTCTATCCAAGCAAACAACTATCGCCTCCTCCACATTCATATATCTCATCATGCACAATATTAAATTATTCATACTATTTACTTTATCTTCTTTCAAAATCAGGTCCAGACACGTTATCCTCGGTCTACCTTTTCTATTTATTTTTATTTCTCTTCTTATGCCGTGTCCCTTGCGGGGTAGGCAGAGATATAAGATCTCCAAACTTTTTTATCCAAGCACACAACTTTCGCCTCCACCCCATTCAAACATCTCAATCTTTAATATGCACCTTCTTCCAAAGTCTGATCTATTTGGTCCAGCCACGTTTTCCTTGTTGTATTTCTTCCACCAAACCTTGCACTTAAGATTTGTATACTTACTTAGGCATTGTTTCGTTAGTCATGCTCTCCACATGTCCAAACCATCTTAAAGCTCCTTTCTTCATCTTACTTAAAACATCCATTTTATCCATGCAATAATGTCTGATGCCTTCGATCCGCCTTCTTTCAAACATTGACACTCCACAAATTTTCCTTAATGCACACATCTCCACAGTATTGATCTTAATCTGATCCTTCTTCTGCAAAGTCCAAGTTTCACTTCCATATATGAAGGTGGGCACCAACACCCTATTATGTATTGTCATATTTGCTACTATTAATATTTACTGTATTCAATTGCATTTAGTAATTTATGTCCACATTTCACTCCCATACATTTATTAAATTTTTAAATAAATTATTTAGTTTATTATGGATTTCCAGCAGAATATTTTCATTTAATGAAGCTCAAATAATCCAATAATTGAATTGGTATGTATATTGTAGAACTTAATTTTTTCATTGAACAATCCTTCACTCTAATGCGAAAAAAAACCTACATTCATGTTGATTTTTATAAAATGCTTTGAACAGTGCTATCTCAAGGTATAAGCACACTAGGCAGTATCGAGGGACACCAAAAACTAAGGACCCTTGCTGCCATATTGTTCATGAGAGATCTCTTGGTCAATTGAATAGTTATTCGAGAGTTACTTTTAAAGTTACAGTTTAAAAGAAGCTGTAGATCATAGGTTCTCAACCTTATTTTGCCCTCCGCCCACTTTGAGAATATATTTTTTTCTAAAGCCCCCCAATTTTTTTTACTTGCGAATCTGAAACAGCTATTGCCACGATTATATTTAAACGTGTAATATTATATACTATAGTCGTAAGATAGGATATGGTATGGTATGGCCCTAGCCTATTTCTGAGTTTAAAGAAGACTGTTTCAATGAGAACAATTAAAACGCATACTAAATTATATTGAAAGGTATTTTTATTAACATTCAACAGACATTGAATTTATAACTTATCTAATGAGAAGGTTGAATTTGATGCATTTTAAGGAGTTTGTTAATATCAGGCTCGATTTTATGTAAAAACAACCGTAAGTCGCCGCGTTCAGTAACATGGAGCCGATTTCTCTTTTTAGTTACCAATGTTGCTACATCACTAAATCCACGTTCAGCTAAATAGGAAGATGGGAATGCTATCAGAAATCGTTGAACAATCGACCATAATCCTGGGTACAGTTGCAAAATCGGCTTTTGCAGCCAAAATTCTTGGTAGCCATTCTTGAATTTAATTTTTAATTCCTCATTTGTCGTCAGTTCTATTAGTTCTTCTTCTAACTGGAATGATCCTGCTGTGTTGACATATGAAAAAGGATCCAAAACCCAGTCTGGTATGTCCATATTGAAAAATGTCTTGGAATCGTTCCTTGAAATCACTGTGGAGGTTTTCCAAGTGTTGACGGTAAACAAGCAAGTCGTCGTGCTTGAATGATACTGCTGTGAATTTGGGAAGTTATTGAATTCGCGTCTGCCGATATTTCTTTTGTATAATAGCAGTTTGGACACGAAAGCAGCAATGCTATTTTTTGTCTTAATCAAGTTTAAGTCGTCGCCTTGAAGTTGGAGATTGACATCATTAAACAATTTATACAGGTCTGTCAAGTACGCAATATCGTTCTTTGATGAGATGAGGTTGTCGCACAATTCCGTGTCTTTGTTTCCTAGGAACTCGATCACAGACCCAAACAGATTGTAAAATCGAGTCAAACAAGTACCTTTTGACAGCCAGCGCACCTCTTTGTGAAGCAGCAATCGGTTAAAATCTTCATCATTGGCAAAATGCAAAGTTGACTAAATAATCTGTCATTCAACGAGTTACTTCTGATTTTATTAACTGCTCTGATAACATATTGCAGTGATGTATGGACGCGTTCACTCAGGTTTTTCGCAACCAAATGCTGGCAATGAATTACGCATTTAAGATAATTAGGCTTTTGTTAACTTTACCTGTATTTATACTATATATGAGACATTTCACATGAAATTGGAAGATTTGAAAAATTTTAATTCAAATCTAAAATAAAAATTTTTATATCATCCAATTTAATTTACATCTGAATGTAATGGAATCTTTAAGTTCAATTTTCATCCAATTCCCGAAATATGTGAATTTTCGCACACGTGATAAAAATGATTAAAATACATACAATAACAAAAATTAACCAATATTAAAGTTTACTTCAGTTAGTACGTGATGAGCGTGTTTTTTTTATCTTTTTTAGACTCTCTCTCTCTCCCTGGGTCCATCCCAACTCATTGTCTGCGAAGACTGTTGGGGTCAGCTCTCCTCGTCCTCAGGTTGTATGCTCTTCTGTCCCGGACTACGTCCCCCAGGCCGTACCTCTGCATCAGGTTATCTCTTTGCACCACCCATGAATTCTTTGGTCTTCCTCTGGTTGTTATTCGAGGAAGATCCATGGAGATTGCCTGGTTCACAATGTGATCGGGTGCTCTGCGTCCAACGTGCCCATACCATCTCAATCGCCTCTCCTCCATCTTACTGTTGATGTCTGTAACACCCAGGCTTCTACGAATGCGTGAGCTTCTTATTTTGTCTCTTAGGGACACACCTGCTGACCATCTTAGCATGCGCATTTCAGCAGTTTCTAGTTGCCTAGAGTAAGAGGTATACATCGTCCAGCATTCGGAGCCATAGAGGAGTGCGGGTCTGACAATCGTTTGGTATACTTTTCCTAAAAGGACGTGATGAGCGTGTTTTTTTTGTCTTTTTTAGACTATATTTTTTTAATCTGCCCACGCCCCTCCGTGCCATCTCAACGCCCCCTAATTTTCTCTGGGTCTTCTACTGCCCCCCTGAAAGTCTCAAACGCCCAAAAGGGGGCGTTATCGCCCACGTTGAGAACCTATGCTGTAGATGAAAGCAGAAACTCAAGGTCATATGAAGAAAAGAATACTCAGGGCTCAAACTTTGCAGTAGTTGTCCGGCTTTCAGAGACATTCTTAAGAAAATTCTTTCGCAGTTTGTCACCAGCAATCTCACCATTGATTCATAAAAGATACAGAGCAAGCATGATTAAAGAAAACATTCCAACTTCCACAATAATCCAAGAAAACATTATTTTGCTAATGGAGTTGTGGAATATAGAAATGAACTGCCCAATTATTAATTAGTGCTGTGACATTGAACTAGTTAAAAACCATATAAACAAGTTCCTACATACAAATCCAAAAGTGCTGTTTTTGTGATAATTTTTTTTCCTTTGTTTATTATTTAAATTATTTTTCTTTGTAAAAGTGATAATAATTTGCTTTGATCTTTATTTATTTAACAAATCAATGTAAAACAATCTGGAGGGCTTATTGCCAGGCAGAAATTTCTTCAACTTAACTAGAAAAAAGTAAATAAAAATAGTTACATGGTCGCAAAAAAATATAGAAATAATTATTCACCTTTACAAAATTCATGAACAATGAACATAGTACAAATATATGAGATATCGTCAAAGGAAAAAAGTGGTGGAGAGGAAAGGAAAATAAGGGGAAAATAATGACACCTTTAAATTGACATTTAGGGAAAAAGAATTCAAAATGAAATACTTTTGGATTATTTTATAATTTTATTTTCACAGACTTATAAGATAGTTGTAATAACAAAAAAATATTGTTTTATGAAATAATATGTCTAAATTCAAAATATCACACGCTTCCTGGCAAAATATTGTAATGAAAAAATTGGGTATTCATTGACCTGTCAGATCATTTATCAGTTTGGATATTCGTTGACCTGTCAGATCATTTATCAGTTTGCATATTCATTGACCTGTCAGATCATTTATCAGTTTGGGTATTAATTGACCTGTCAGATCATAAAGCCGGGAAGCAAACTCTTACTTTTAAGTAATTGGAAATATACTAAATTAAGTGATGAACACATAAGTGAGAGAATTGGGACAAAGAAAATCATCGCTAAATGATGTTAAACACATATATAGAGTAGATTTTAGATGTAATTTTAATATCTTCTTATAATTACTATTCATAGAGTTAAGAGGTTTGTCGAACAGTGTGTATAATTGGAAATAAAGTCAATAGGACACTAAAACTTATACACTAGAACTGGACAGTAACAAAACCTGCTCAGATGATAACTCACAACAGTATTTTGGTGCTAACTCTGATGTATGGGATTGAAATGTAGACGTAGAAAAATATGGTAGGAGCTGATTAAATGCTTTAAAAAATTGTGCACTAAAAGGTATACATGGGGCAACAATTTATGACAGAATACAGAATGAAGTGATAAGGAATGAATGTGAATTTAAGGCTGATGTGTTGAGTAAGATGAAGAACACTCCGAGATAGTTTGAGCATGTAGAATGAATGAATGAAGAAAGATGAACAAAACAAATATCTGTCTCACTCTAGTTCATGTCAAATGGCGACACTAGCTGCCTTACTCTAACTCGTTCATGCGCTGTATCGTTTGTCTCGCTCAAACGTATTGAATGTGATCTTTGATTATTGAAAAGTGTTATCATTGTACAGAAATTATTTTTCAAAGTATGGTTGGATCAAGTGTATGATATTTTCAAAAGAAATATAGAAAGTCAAAGAAATCGTAAGAGTTGTATAAAAAGGTGTATGGATGTGGAAAAGGTTAATGATGTGTGCCAAGTAGGAAAGTCTGTCGCTGTGGCCTATCTGATTGCTTTGACAAGAAAATGCCATGATGCTATGTATTTGTGTTGGTCAAGACATGGGGCTCGCATGCCCGAGTACAGACTCCCAAGAAATGTCCTCTCTGGTGAGCTGACGGAGGGACGAAGGAAGCATAGTGATCAGCGCAAGAGCTCTAAGGATGTACTGCATGAGACACTTAAAAACATTTATGTTCAGCACAACTGGGAGCAAACAGTAGAAGGTTATCAGGGATCCAACGGAGAAAGAAGACGCAGACAAGCTGCAACTATTGAAGCTCTTTTCCCATTATGCACCAAGATATACCTATCACAAAATGGCTTACATAGTCATCTCCGGTGACAACAACATCAGTTACCCTGATCACCCACTTTATATTGTGCCTTCTGTTATACTCATCACGGGATAATGGAACATTTATCATAAGCAAAAACGCAGCTAACGGGAAAAAATCTGAAATTTAACTAAGTATGAGGCAATATTTCATATCAAATTCTGAACCATAATCCATAAAAAAAAATACAGAAGACCATTTAATCAACACAAAAATCTACTAAATGTATTTTTTAATTTTACAAAATACTAGGTTTTTCTAAGCAAAAAAACAATAAAATGTGATTCATAAGCAAAAAGACAGCAGGTGCCTATGCGTTTGCTGCAGTTTTGCTTATAAATCACATTTTACTGCTCTTTTGTTTATGAATCATGACATTTTTAAGCAGCAATGAAAAACATAAAAGTGCAGTTTCTCAAAACTAAACTTTTGCCATTAGCTGCGTTTTTGCTTATGAGGGCAGTATATGAATATTCAAATATCAAATACCCATTGAATTGTTCATTTGTACAGTACCCGGTGGTAAGTAATATACATCGGACTTAAGAAAGAGACTGTCGGCCATAATCGGCTAACTTCGGCTTTGTAGAGCGTAGTCTCTGTCATTCATACACGTGTTCCATCGCGATTTGTCAGTCGTTGTCAAGTGCTTTTGTGCGACAGAGACGACACCCTACAAAGCCGAAGTTAGCCGATTATGGCCGACAGTCTCTTTCTTAAGCCCAATGTGTAGTACTTACCACCGGGTACTGTACATGTTTTAGTGTGTCACATAACAACTTATTTGTTGACGTATGTCATATTTGTTCATCAATCGTATAAGATTTTGAACATACAAACTTACACAGTCTGAAAAAGGTTTTACGTTTTTCGTTAATTTTTAATATTTTTACAAAATAAGTTCATTAGTCAGTCATCGCAATAAAATTAATGACATGGGTTTTTAATATATACCATAAAACTGAAAGGAAAGGTATACCAGACTATCGTTAGACACGCAATTATGTATGGCTCAGAATGCTGGACTATGTACAGCTCCTACTCTAGGCAACTTGAAACAGCAGAAATGTGAATGCTTAGGTGGTCGGCAGGAGTATCACTGAAAGATAAAATTAAGAGCTCACGCATTCGTCGTAGCCTGGGGGTAACTGACATAAATAGTATGCGGGAAGAGCGACAGTTGAGATGGTACGGGCACATAAGACGGAGACCACCAGACCATACTGTAAATCAGGCAATGTATGTGGATCTTCCTCGACAGCCGTCCAGAGGAAGACCGAAGAACTCCTGGATGACTCAATGCTCCAAAATCCTGCAGAGAAACGGCCTAGATGAAAGCGACACCCATAACCGAAAAATATACAGCCTGAGAACGAGAAGAGCCGACTCCATCAATGAGTTGGGACAGTGCCAGGAAGAAGAAGAATTAAGTTTATATGAGCATTCAAATTTCAAATATCCATTGAATTGTTCATTTGTACATGTTTTAGTGTGTGACGTCACAACTTATGACGAAACCTAAGTCATATTTGTTCATCAATCGTATATGATTTTAACATACAAACTTACAGTCTGAAAAAGGTTTTACGTTTTTTGTTAATTTTTACTAAAAGAAATGCATTAGTCAGTCATCGCAATAAACTTCGTAACACAGGTTTTTAGTAAATACTAGGTATTTTTCATTTTCATTATCTATGCATAAAATGTCTCACCAAATACAGGCATTAATAGTAGGTATTTTTAATTTTCATTATCTATGCATAAAATGTCTCACCAAATACAGGCATTAATAGTAAAAAGCACATTTTAGCTATGGTTGAAAATTGCTAATATTAAGTCAGCAGTGAATGAGTTAAAAATAATACATTATATTTTTAGTTCGATTTAAAAAAAATGGCTAAATAATCAGTTTACAAATTTGTGATAATTCAGTACAATATCACTGTAAATAACTTAAGTTCTAGTTTGTTTTTAATTCATACGTAAATTTCTAATCTTGCAAATTTCACATAACACAAGTTCACATACACTTAAGCTTTCAAAAGTTTATTTTCTTATGCTGGCATTTCCATTCTGTTGAGGAATTCTCTTGCCTGTTTCACAGCAGCATGGTTCTTGCTTTCCGCAGCCAACACTCTCAGAGACTCCATATATTGTTCAATGTTTTGTTTCGATGCTCCCGAAAATCCTCCTGAAATTTGAATTCTTCGATTATTTCTATAAAGAAAATACCCTGACATTTTTATAATATTGAGAGAGATTGTCCCGATTTCTGAATTCACGGACTATTTATTGACAGCTGAATAATTTATTTTAGTAAAATCACAGTGTTGTTAAAAAGAATGTCCGTATTTACATATCATCACGCCACTCCCTGTCGGGGCAGGCAGAGAGGACAGAGCGCCAGACTTTCCTATCTCGACACACATCCTTCGCCTCTTCCACATCCATACAACTTCTAAGACTTCTATGATTTTCTATGTGTCTTTCTTTCACAATATCATTCACTTGATTCAAACATACTTTCCTTGGTCTTCCTTTAACACGCCTTCCACTCACATTTGAACTTGTATCTGTTTTGTTACTATTTTTACAGTAATTTGTTCTACATACCCAACCCATATCACCGTGATCTTCTTTATCTTTCTTAACAGCCTTAAGTACACATTCATCCCTAATCACTTCATTCCGTATTTTATCAAACATTGTCAAACCATGTATTATCACTCCATGTCAGAAAAATCATAGAAGTTGTATAAGGTGTAAGGATGTGTGTCAAGATAGCAAAGTCTGACACTCTGTCCTCTCTGCCTACCCCGACAGGGAAATGACGTGATATGTATAATTATTATGTTCTATTTATAATAAAATACAATATTGACTACTTATGCCTTTTAAAGTTAAATGGCTATATTAAACAATATTTCATTTTTTATTTCAAACCTTGAAAAATGTAATTTAGATCAATTCTGTTACTTTATTTATTGATTGATTAAATAAGAGTTAAGTAGTATTGTTGATCAGTTCAGTTTATTGGAACTCTTCCTCTCAAGTGTCATTCCTCAACGTTTCCAGTTATCTAACATCTTTCTACACTGTTCCCTTGCCACAAGCAATATGTCCAAAGTATCAGAAGACTCGTGAACTGATTATAAGTAATATATCTATAACTTGGCTTTTCAAAGATCAAGGCATTTTTAAAACTTGCCGTTCATGATATTGGTAACATCAATCTCTCATACTATAGAAAGTGAAAATACATTAAAGTAAAAATTACCAGGCAATGGCACTCCGGTGAGCCCCCTCGCAAGGCGCTCTACCAGGGAGGTGAGATGGCCGCGCAGCATGGTGGTCCTTGCCTTCTGAGCCACAGAGTCTGCTTTTGTCTTCTCCACAGCACTGCGCATATTCTCTATGTGTTTTTGTAGGATGGCATTCTGTAATAATATATAAATTATCAAAAGAATTTGAAAGGAATTAAAATAAAAAATTATCCACAATCACAAAGGAGTGGGAAAACCACAATATTCATGGCTGGTTAAAAGGTCCTTGGAGAAGCATATAAGATTCACTCACAAGGTGGAGATTTCTGACCGAGTACCGACTCCATTGCTGCCACTAGCTATCTGGTGAGTTCACATTTTTCTCAACTAATCAATGTCCCTCAACGCAAAGAGATTGTTGGGATCCAAAACCAGTCAGACGAGGGCATAAACACACGTGTATTCATAGTGCGCTATTTAGACACACCTTCTGGTATTCTCTCATTAAGGCGTCTTTGCATCATAGATTAGGAGACAGTGAGTTTGCAAGAACTAGAAGTCAAGCTAAAAAAATTTACCTGTTGCTCGTAATCTGTGTTGGCTTTCCTTAGCTGCCTCAGCTCAGTTTCCCTGAGTTTGTTATGCTGCAGAAATTGTTCAGTGAATATCGGTATATCCGTCTCCCTTTGGTTGCAGTCGGCGCCACTTCTGTTCATATCTTGAGAGTTTAGGAGACCACTTGGTGGCATTATCTGGAAATCACATAAAGTATAATTTATAATTAAAATAAACATCAATAGAAGAGACAGAAGAAGGAACACTAATGGTTGACTCAGTGAAAGAAATAATTGTTATTTCTTCTTCAAGTTGGTTAAGCTTTTTAAGGAGTAATCGTGATTATTGTACTTGATCTTGAGAGAAAATTGACCGCAGTGTACAAAGAATGATGCGCCTCCAATTTCCATGGTCAGTAGCATTTCTGCTACTTTTGGAGTGAGCTGTTAGTTGCTTTCCAATTATATGCAATCAATTAGCTCTTTCAGAATTGAGGAATTTGTCCTACAAGCTGTCTAAGGCAGGGGTCGGCAGACTTTCTAGTCAGAAGAGCCAAATATTAAGTAAACAGAATCTCAAAATTTTCATAGAGCCGCAACATAAACTTTCACTGTAGCTATATTTTAATGATGAGAAAAAAAAACGAGATAAAATCAACATTTTTATTTAAAACTCAAATTCACAATACACTCGTAGGCTACTTAGAATAATATAATATCTGAGAGTTATAAACTTCAGTAGCTCAGTGCGCTACTTATAAAACAAGAAAACCTAAATATTTAAACATTAATAAAACACTTTTTGCGCTTTGTAAGTTTACTAGTTAGAACGGTGACCTTGCGTCGCTTTCAAAAGCTTTGCTATGTCTGGCAAGTAACTACTTGTTTTCAATTTTAGACATGATTGTAAATTATCTTTGGTTAATTTGCTTCTTAACTTATTTTTTATTTGATTAATGGAAGAGAATGTTTGTTCGCATAAATAGGTAGAGCCGAAGATTGTGAGAATAGCAAATGCTAGTTCTTTTATTGTGTCGTATGTTTCAGGCAAACTATTCCATGTATCAAATATAATTGGTGAAGATGGATTTGAAGAACCACAAATGTCTATAAAAAGAGCTGCGGTTTGCCGACCCCTGGTCTAAGGCACAAGTAATATAAGTCACCAGCACCATATTTCTAAGGTTTCTTATCTTATTGTGTCTAAAGTCGAAAATTTCAATGCACTTTCTTTGATCTTGACCAGGCCATTCTGAAATTACCACGTGAAAAAAAAGTTCATCTACCAATATACATACTACCTTGATCAAAAAGTTTTAGGACTTTCTTCATAAAATCGAAAATACAAGTTTATTCATTAAAATCGATATGGTCCCCTTCAAAGTACTCTCCATCGACTGCAATGCACTTACGCCAGTGCTTGATCCAATCCTCGAAACACCGCTGGTACTCAATTTTCAGTATGTCCATCAATTCGAAGGCTGCTGGATAGTATTCGTGTTGTTTTTGGTCAAAAACTCATGAAAATCATGTCTTTCGCGATTTCAAAGCGGTCCTTTTTTGCATGAAATTGAGGTCTTTCGGCACCAGTTTTGAAGCGACACTTCTGAGGCCCAAATCACTAACCAAAATGTCTTGAGAGGATCCATAAGTGATGTTCAAGCCCTCTGCCAGCTCTCTAATGGTCAATTTGCGGTTTTCGGCCAACATTTCTTTGATTTTATCGATGTTTTCATCGGTTTTCGACTGCCACTGCGTTCGTCATCCTCGACCGACTCACGACCACTCCTGAAGCGAAAAACACTTCTCCAACATTTTCAAGGTCTGCGGACCGTTAAATCCGTTTTTCACACAAAATTTAATGCAAACTCGTTGATGCACACTTGATGCCATTTTCAAACTTGTGAAAAATCAAAAACACGCACAAAGGTAGATGTACTCAGTACAGCGTAACTTTTACAAATGTCAAGCTATGACGCTGAAATTTGGAGGGAAGTGTCAATGATAGATGTGGTAACCTAACAAAAAAAAAAAGAATTCCAATCGGGTGACTGACAGCGCCACACTGTGGCCTGTCCTAAAACTTTTTGATCAAGGTAGTATATTTGAAACACTTGGTATTTTTTTAATTGAAACACTCCAAATTATGTATGTTTTTCTGTCTAAACAAAGTTATGGTTAAAATAGAGAAGAAAGTTTGACTCACAGGAGCTATAGCAGATTTAGGCCTGTTGGGCGAGAGGATCGAGTTCACAGTCAAAGGAGTCATGGGCTGCTGTAAGGATGCAGTCCCGTTGGTTGTGGGGACTGGGGCAGGATCTGGCTGACTGTTGGCATTCTCTGTTGACGTGGTAAAAAGTAATCAATATAATAACGAAAATAGAAATATCGCTACTTTTGTAAGATACTATATTCAAGAAAATGTAGCATGGTCTCTGTGACGTTTGAAATGTCATGTCTCAAAGGAATGGGGTAAAATCGTTTTTTTCTACAAATCGAATCGTTTTTTCATAAATCGAAAAATTGTTTTTCTCTAAACTGACGTTTTAATTCCTAATTATCATTATACTGACTTTCTAATGTATCATATGATTTGTATCTATCTTTAAATAGGCCAAGATCCACTATGAATTAATACTACTTATGAACATTTCTTTTTAGGTATAAAAAAATCGAAAATCAAATTATCGTATACCCCATCCCTAGCCAATGCAAACTAACGTAGTGACTTTTGACAAACGTGACCAAATATTATTTGATTTTAACAAACTGACATATTTTGGCTAATTTGTAACAAGATGTATACATTTGTCATTATTGTTAGTTTTATGTAATGTAACATATTTACCTAAATAACTTGCTATTTATTAGAATCGAGGCTTATATTAAAGTTGATAAAATAATTAAAATTACTGAACGTCGTTACAAGGTTGTATTGGGGCAAATTTGTGAAACGTCACAGGGACCATGCTACATTTTCTTTAGTATACTAAGTTCTAAAAACTTCCGGTCTGAACAAGTTACGAGTATGTATGAACAGATAGCATGCCATCCACATCCATGTCATGGTCATGTGTACCTCTGCTGTCTGAAAGAATGCCAATAATTAATAATAAGCCTAATTGTTACACAAGTAGAGTGCTACTTCTTATGTTTGGAAAGATATCTATAATATTTTCATGCAAATACATCTGGCTGATTTATTACTTAAAAGAAATTTCTTCAAATCCACCAGTTCTTGTTTGCTTATTATTTTCAGTACCATGGCAGTCTGAACCTTAGTAAACAAAAATTCCGTATCAGCCAGTGTTGTCTTTGATCATGTTGTTGAGACAATGTGGTCTTCGATGCCAGTAATCGAGCCTTCAGGTTAAGAGCCTCTGGAGTAGGTACAGAACTCGCGGTTCGTCATTGAATGTGTTGGTAACACTACAGCTCGGCGTGTGTGAGTATTGTTACCAGACGAACTCTTTTACGAGACTGGTAGAGTGGGTTTCACGAGAGTTTGCACTGCTGGTCTAGGATGACCATATTTTGATTTATTTTGTAATATATCATTATATATTTTTAAATATCGTCTATCTAATACTTTATATTCCAATAAAATACTTACTTACCATAATAATAATATAATATCAGATTATGGTATGTACCCAATGACAATTATGAAATCAATAGTCAATATAAAATCTAATTATTTATTCAATAGGCAAAGAAAATATAATTAACACTAATAAATTCTAAGACCAATTAAAAATTACTTATAACTAGGTATGTATGTATTGTAAAAATAAATAAATGACCCTAACAATGATTCAAAAAAATTATTATTATTATATTTTTCCTCACTAAGTGTTTACATGGATATGCAATGCAAAAGTGGATAACTTACCACTTCTTTAGTTTGTCCACTCAATGCTCTTCCTTTTCCTAACTTCAGACATTATGGTCACCGTATTTTTAGTTGCAAAGTTGAATACTAACGGATCACATCAACCAATCACGGCAAAGATACTTACTAATACATTGATACATTTTGTATATTACTCACTAAGCTTCTCAATGTATTAAAAAGTGCAAACTCTCATGAAACTCTACCCATTTTATTTTTTGAATACTATTGGGCATCGAACCTGAAACCCTTGGGTGGAAGTCATGAATCTTATCACTAGGCAACGGAGTCATCACTATCATATATTGGAAGATCTACAAAGTAAAAATTACCAGAAAAATTTCTTTGTGGTTCATATGATCTACAAATATATCTTGGTAAATTTTCTGTGCAGTTTTCTTACCAAATATGTTTTTCTAAACATAGTTGATGCAGTGAAGTATCTAATCTAACTGTACAGCACCGGTACAAAGACTAAAATACGAGGATGACTGTCGCTCAATCCTCGGAGATTCCGGTTTGCTTATGCATTTTTGTCAAAGAACAGGGTGAAGAGATTCCTCTTTGGCAGGTAGAAGTTTGTCGAAATAAAAAAACAGTAGAAGTTCCAATAGATGAGAATATATTTTTTCCGTATTCCGTTCCTTATATTCAGCCCATCGCTAATCTTAAGCCCCTTGATTCGACCGTATATGCCATCATGGTTTGCAAGCACCTCGCAAACCACGCACCGTCAGGGAGTAGGGGGTGTCCGATCATCTATAGTGATTACTTGTGAAGGCCACACATAAGGAACATTTTATTACAATATGTAAAGGTATATAGTCACAAGCAATGATAAAACACAGCAGATACATTACAATACAACAATATACAATAATAATTTCACAAACAATTTTGCAAAATAAATTTCCTAATTTCTGTGATGCATATGTCCGGTACACTAATGATTCCCCACCTTTCTTTCCTTATACTCAACTTGCTATATTTTTAATGGTCCATAATAATGGGGTCGAATCCAAATTAAGAGCATCCTTGAGGAGAGTCTGCTCTCTAAACTGCGCTATATAAATTGTCCTTCTATCAAAAGTATCTGGGTAGGAAATGAAAAAAAGAGGATCGAAACATCCACGCATCCTTAGAAGTAAAAAAGATAGAAAGCTAAAATTAGAGGAAAGTTGTAAACTTCAAATGTTTCAATTTTTAGAGTTGTTTCAATTTAACTGGAAAAAAATATTGTACGTAAACTTTTGATTATAAAATTCTAAATTTAGCACACAAAAGGCATACCATTATGATTTTCAATTTTCTGTACTGGAATGACAATTTTACTCTGAGCTCCACCACCTTTCTGCCTCTTGGTTGGTGGAGATGTGATCGTGCCGGCTTTGCCTTCCGCTGCGTCCTTTCTGTCTTGCTGCTGTTGCTTAAAAGCTCTGTACGCATCGGACTCCTTATAGACGGACCATTCTTTTATGTACCTGGACAAATAATAATCATCACGTAATAAGGTAATTGTAGAAATATAATAAAAAAAAAGCATTGGACTTAACAAGGTAATTTTACACATCTGGAAAAGTTGTTTGTGAAGGTAAATTTTTACATGAGCAAGGGAAGAAATCGACAAAACAATTAAAAGAAAAAATATGCTTACCTCTCTCTATCTTGTTCTGCAGCATCTAAAAAGGGTTGCTTTTCCAGAGCAGGCAGTCGGCCCCATTCGCTAGCAAGGCGACGAGTAACTTCTGCAAAACCCAATCGAGGGTTAGCTGCTCTCAGCACCTCCCTGCGTTCATTCAGGTATCTAACATAACCTACAAAAAGAATAATAATTGAATGCGTGCTGCGAATAAGGTGGTAACTAACATTATTTCAAAATACAATTTTTTGTGAAATAATGTGCTATGTGGTTACGTCCTTCGTCCCCTCTATAAAAATATTCTCTACCCCTTTCGTTCCTACTGATAAGCCAACATTGCCATTGGATTTTTGCACGCTCAGTGGAATAACGTGGTTTCAAGTATCAACATGTCTAGAGAGGCGCCCGTCGTTCACTCTGCTAGTGTAGAACATAAACTTAATTTCGGTAAAAAACGATGAGCAAGGGTTGTAGAATGGTCAGATAATAAACGGAAGAAACTGAGAAACAGCAGGCAATCCTATATAAGCAGAAAAGGCAAAGAAGTAATGAGTAAAAGAAGATCAGAAGAAGTTAGTGGAATAACGTGGCAACTAACGTACATGATTGATTTTTCATATAAAAGTTGTAACAACACAACTTGTTTGTTTTATATAAGAGTTGTGGAATAACGTTGTAACTGCATTCGCGTACCACGTTATTCCACATGTTCATTGTGTTTTTCATGTTATTCTGAATATAGTTTGGTAATTTTTTATTTTTAAATAAAGTGTGTGTATGAAAATATATATTTTCATTTAAAAAAAAACTTAAAATATCATCACTTAATAAAAAAGTATTTTTCTTGAATACTGTAAAATACAAGTTTTGTTAGTTATGAGGGTAGTCCCAAAAGTACCCGACCTAACAAAGAAAACACAAAAAATTTGGGAAAAAATATTTTTATAGCTTCGATACCCTGTTTATAGTGATAACCATCGAGCGCCTCAAAATAGCCATCAACCGCAGATTCCACCTCTTCATTGTTGGCAAATCTTTAACCACCGAGCCATTTTTTCAAGTTCGGAAAAAGAAAATAATCCGAGGGGGCTAAATCTGGCGAATAGGGTGCGTGAGGAAGCAATTTGAACTTTAATTCATTGATTTTGGCCACCGCGATAACGGATGTGTGAACTGGTGCATTGTCTTGATGAAACAACACTTTCTTTTTTGCCAAATGTGGCCGTTTTTTCTTGATTTCATCACTCAAACGCTGCAATAAGTTCGCATAATACTCGCCGTTGATTGTTTTTCATTTTTGAAGATAATTAATGAAAATTATCCCACGTGCATCCCAAAAAACTGACGCCATGACCTTGCCTGCAGATGGAACTGTCTTCGCCTTTTTTGGAGCCGATTCTCCCCTTTCAGTCCATTGTTTTGACTGTTCCTTCGTCTCAGGTGTGAAGTGATGGACCCATGTTTCATCCATGGTTATGAATCGATGCAAAAACTCGGCTTTATTGCTGTGAAACATCGCCAAACACTCGATTGAAACATTCTCACGACGCTGTTTTTGTTCCATTGTGAGCAAACGCGGCACCCATCTTGCGCACAGCTTTCTCATGTCCAAATTTTCAGTCAATATGCGATGTACAGCACTTTTTGAAATGCCTACCATGTCTGCTAGCTCGTGCACTTTCAATCGACGGTCATCCAATACCATTTTATGGATTTTCTTTACCATTTCTGGTGTGGTCACCTCATTTGGTCGACCACTGCGATGTTCGTCTTGGCAGCTTGTACGGCCCCGTTTAAACTCTGCCACCCAATATTTTATTGTTGTAAACGAAGGAGCAGACTCCCCCAGAGTAGAATCTAGCTCGGCTTTGATATTGGTTGGACTTAGACCTTTCAAATGAAAGTATTGTATCACATAACGATGACCAATTTTTTCCATGTTAACAAATTCACTGAGAGCGTTCACTATTGATGGCTGCCAAACAAATACTAAACAACGTAGCGTCTTAAATCTTGAAACTTAAGCTTTATAAGTTTAGTACTTTCTACCATAGTAATTTTTTAAAGCAACAATCGCCATATATACGTCAGGTCGGGTACTTCTGGGACCACCCTCGTACCACCTATTGAATTGAAGTTCGAGGATTGTATTTCTTTATTTAAGAAGTCCTCAATATATGAGTTTTTAGTTTGGAGTGTATGAGGAACGACTTTGAAAACAAATTATTAAATTTTAAGGTTAGAACTTAGTATTTAGGCCGGACTATGAATTAGGACCGTAAACTACAAATATGAAGACGATATTTAGGAAAAGTTCTATAAATATGAAAGGAATAAATAAAATATGCCTGTGAGTGGTTGTCTAGGTGCCGTCTCATCTCTTAGAACTTTAGCTTTCCGCTTTTTCCCTTTATTTTTTGCAGTTGTTTTCTTGTCAATATTATTTCCATCTTCTGGTGTTTTTACTGATATTTCTGATTCTGGAGGTATAACTACTCCAGTTGGGATAGGTGGCGGTTCTGCAGTGTTTATTTTGGAAATGTCTTGATCGGCAGCCATTTAAAAATCTTAACTTTATTCTAATAAGAGATAATTCGCATTTAACCTAATATGGAATCAAAAATGGAAACTAGTTTGACAGCTGACGAAAGAATTGTCAGATTGCAGCATTATTGATAATTGCCAGCTATTAAAAAACCATGGAAGTGCTATGTGGAATATTTTGTCAACAATTTCATTATATTAAATTGTATATTGTCTTTGCTATAAAATAGCTAACTATTTCAATGAATTAAAACATTTTATTCTTAAAATCAATAAAAGTGTTGTGTCACAACACAAAATGAGTTCCGATTTATCGGCTTTATGACAAAAATTTCATGAAAACTCATATATGCCAAAAAATTGTTTTTTGTGGACTTTGACCATGTCGACGTGTAAATTTTTTAATGTTTACTTGCTTAATTTGTACCTAATGATGATCAAAAAACTAAAGCA
This sequence comes from Odontocerum albicorne, assembly GCA_949825065.1. NCBI lineage: Eukaryota > Metazoa > Arthropoda > Insecta > Trichoptera > Odontoceridae > Odontocerum > Odontocerum albicorne. The sequence continues at coordinate 18,098,254 of OX463861.1, forward strand.
TTTTTTTACTCATAAAGATTTTTAATATAGTTCTAATAGATTGAAACAAATACGCATTTTTCATATTGACACAAAAAACCTTATGATTTTTTAACGCCCGTTAAATTTCGTTGAATGTATACGATCATATCAGTTTTCTGTTGGGCTATACAGAGATTATTGTTTTCGAATAATGACTGTTAATTCATATACATGAATACACGCTACTGTCAAGATATCGTACAAGTCGATATGCAACACTATTCAGGGACATAAAAACCGATTAAGGGTTCAAAACAAAAAAAAAACATGATTATTTTTTAGCTCTTAAATATAACTTTATCGGTATAAGCTACTTTGTTATTATTTATAACAATATTTTAAGTAGCACTGTAAATGAAAATATCATTGATTTGAATATAACATTAGCCTCAAGATTTCATTTTCTAGTCTCATTAGATTTTCATCTTAAATTATAAATATATTATAATAATCTAGATAACTGCCTGAGTATCAAAAATAACATGACCGATTCTAGTAATCTTGTTAAAAGAATACTTATTTGCCTCGTGGTTTCAAATATATTCTCAGATTTAATTTTATGTGAATTTATTTATGAGTTACCTTTTATTATAGCAAATTGACCTTTAGATTAATTTATTTATTCACATGTAATTCCTCAATGTATTCAAATTAATGCTGTAGCTATATTAAAGAGAGTAGCCGGGAAACAGCATTGCCGTTAATATCATTATTTGAACCTTCGGGTTTTGAATCATTAGAGAGGGTATAAAACGTATAGTTCGTCATCGCACGTGTTAGAAATACTACCGTACACGATGAGGTAAAAATACTCGTACTTGTCTAGCACTCTAGTATTTTTGCCAGTCTTTCAGGTGAAATTGTACTTAAAGTTGTGTTGTAAAAGACATTTTTTATGATTATATGATTGTTTTTTCAAATAATATCCGCTTGATGTTAAGTTGTATTCTTCTAAGAAATTTGGGTAAATTTAACATTTAAAAAATATATGATCGATATTTTGGATTTAGTTTAATTGTGAGTTTCATAAAACCATTAAATATTTATAGTCATATAAATTGTTCAGATTATAGTAATTTGCATCAGTTAAAGATTTAGACAAAATAGTAGACTTACACATAGATCATATCATGTATATTTTGGGTTATATAGAAAGGACATATCTCTACGTCCATGCACACAACTTTCTTTAAGTCCACATCCATAAATCTCGCGACACTCTCTCACGTTTTTCATATTTTTAACCTTGACCTTATTTAAAATATTACAAAAATCCCATCTATCTTGAAACAGTAATGTTTAAAATATCAAAAACATAATAATTAAACATCAAATATAATTTAGCAAAATGAATACATAATAAAACCGTCATTTGAAATGAAATTCATCAATTAACAATCGTAAACGAGAATAAATTAATACATCCTAACTTTATAAATACTCTATGAACATTCTTGGTTCATCTACATGGTATTATTTTCTATGGTCAGCTTATAAGGCGATCCAAATTCTATTGGACTCTGCTGCGGGACCCTGTTTTTCAAGATGTCTAACAAGTCGATAGGCAGCAAAATTAAGGGCCTTGAAGATAAATTGAGGGCCGAGAATGAACTGAGGGACAGAGATCCTCCTTTATTGAATAATCCGACAGGGCACCCGAGGGGTGCGGGCCCGCGACGCCCCAAAACAAGTGAGTATATCGCATCTCGTCAATTATTTTGCTATCTTCATGACAGTCAATTTGCACAACAAATTATTTATTTCTTCGATTATTTGTTGATATTGCGGATGAGAAATGCTTTAGATATCGTAAAATCAAGGTCAATTTATCCTTACTCTTCAAAATTGACTAGTTTATTGACTGATTTATTTGTTGTCTTTTTGAAGGATTTTGTTTTTTTTTGTTGGTGTCAGGAAAATTTCATTCTGTTTTTCCTGTATTCCATTTTTTGTAACTTTTTTCATAATATTTAGAAAGAATAGACACAAAAGAACAATTATCAATTAAATTAATCGAGTATTACATCGAATATAACGCAATGCATTGATTTGTAACTGCCTATATCGACATCTCAGTCTTCACTTTTGTTATTTTGTGAGAATTACACATTTTTATATATCAGTTGGTGCTACTTTTTGTAATTGCGTATCTCTTGGTAAATTTCGATGTAATGTCCTTCAATTCTATCAGAAAATGCAGATATCACTTACAATATATCGTCCAAGGACGTGCGAAAACAACTAAATACTTGTTAATTATGATACGTTCATAATCAACAATCTGTAATAGAAATATTTAAATGCAGAGTATATCTTTGTGTATATATCATAAAATATCTTTGTACAACTTTTGGTAAAAATCAAATTTGATTTTTACAGTAATTATCCCTGATTGGAGTCGGAATCAATTTAATTTTTTACACCAGCTAGTCTTCGAAATTTTGCTAAAGCGATATATCTTCTTTTCTCTTGCCTTATCCCCTCCATTTGGGGTATTGTAGATAGTGTGAGCTTCATCATGTCTTCATTATAATAGACTCTTCTTGGGTCTCCCTTTGTGTCTATTTGAGAGTTCCCAATTCGTGGCTGTCTAGTGTAGACCATAGTTTCCCAAACTTTTTCACCCCGTAGACCACTTGCCGATTTTTTTTGTTTTCCATAGACCCCCTGCCTGCCTAATATTGATTTTTCCTAAACTTATTAACTTCAAATGTATTTTTGACAGCTGACACAGTGCTGTTCACCTCGATAAGGTTTTTTGTAGAGTGGACAATTGTAAAAAAAAAAACATGCACAAATTTTATTCATACCTTTATTGAAAATACACAAAATTCAAGTAAATATTTGGCTTTGAAAATAAACAAATCAAAATCTAATAAAATTCTTACATAAAATTAATCCACAAATAATACTGTAAATGAGAGGGATGAACCTGATGCTCTGATAGCAATGGTTCAATATTTGGCTTCAAATTAGTGAGGTATAGTCTTAAATCTCCACGTTCAGTGATTTGCACTCAATTTCATTTTTTCGTAAGAAGATTGTCAACCGCCCTAAAATCTCTTTCCACGAGGTATGAAGATGGAAAAGTTAACAAAAACTGAAAGCAACGAGATCAAAGAAAGGATAAGCAACAGGAATATCTTTCTGAAGCCAGAACTGCTGATACTTTCTGGACTGCACCTTAAGTTCTTCGTTTGTACTTATTCCAATCAGTTCTTGTAATATATACATACGAGGGCGGTCCGATAAGTACTTAGCCTCACCGCCCGATAGCACCACTATCGCAAGAGCAATTTTTTATCGCGTAGTACATTCTCATTGACAGCTACTGTCAAAATTTCAGCCGAATCGGACGCGTAGTTTTGTTTTGACCGTGTGTGGAAGCGAGCGTATCCGCGGATTTGAGAAAAATGGAAAAAGAGCAATATCGGTCGGTGATTCGATTCTTGTTTTTGAAAGGGAAATCGCGCAGCGAAATCAAAGAGCGCTTGGATGCGGTGTACGGTGACTCTTCTCCTTCGATGGCGACCGTCAAAAATTGGTTTAACGAGTTTCAACGTGGTCGCACGACGGTTTTTGATGAGCCACGCCCAAGTGCTCCGAAAACGGCTACCACGGAGGATAACGTGACAAAAATCCACGATCTCGTATTGGCAGACCGGCGATTGAAGGTGCGCGAGATAGCTGAGACAGTAGGCATCTCAAAAGACCGCGTGGGTCATATCCTGCATGAAGTATTGGGCATGAGAAAGCTGTCGGCGCGATGGGTGCTGCGTTTGCTCACTCCGGACAACAAGGGCAACCGTGAGACCACTTCAGAGGAGTGTTTGACGATGTTTAAGCGCAATCCAAAGGAGTTTCTGCGTCGTTTCGTGACCGTCGACAGGTTTCGTGACGTTCAGGATGTCAGCTATCTCATGAAACTTTACTTTGCGATTTTCCATCACGATTTTGAGTTTTTTTTTGTTTTCTGGTGTAACAGCCTCATTTTGATGACCAGAGCGTTCAGCATCATTTGTGTCTCTACAGCCGCTTTTGAAATCAGCATACCACCAACAAATGGTTGTTTTCGACGGAGCAGAGCCCAGATAACACTTTTCAAGCCATCGCTGAGTTTTAACAGTATTTTTTCCCGTTAAAAAGCAATGTTTTATCAACACACAAAATTCGGTTTTTTCCATTGTTTTGAAAATAGCAGAAGTAGCATCACTAAAACCACTGTAACTCAATGACACAATGTCGGAATGTCATGAAAGTTTGACACATAACTTCTAAAGATTGGTACTAACTGAGAATGGTATATATTTGTTATTAGAGGCACCATCTGTTGGTTAGTCCCGGGACTTATTGATCGATGTGTTATAAAATATAGCAGTTGTCTCGGATGTGGACATATTTAGTACAACAAAAATACATAATTCCAGCAAACCACTATAGCACAATGATTAATTTCTTACGATAATTTGCAGTGAATTCAATGCCGAGCAGAAGCAGACCCCGCCACATGAACATCCCAAGCATGCCAGCACCATCCCATGACATTGAAACAGAAAACAGGTGGCGAGAGCTACAGAAGAGCAAGCTCACCATAGACGGTCAAAAATACCCCTCCGATATCAGGGATCTGGAACATCTCGGGGAACTTGGCAATGGCACATGCGGACATGTCGTCAAAATGCTTCACAAGCCTTCACAGGCGATTATCGCAGTCAAAGTAAGAGTGCCTTTTTACATATACTTATAAAATTTTATTTCTCTCGGATGTTTTCACCATATGTTGGAAAGAAAATAAATATTTCTTTTAGTCTATATTTTTTATATAATGATTGGTTGCCCAAGTATATTCGTGATATTGGTTGCCCAGTTGCCCATTGGTTGCCCAAGTATATCCCAAGTGATGTAAAATAAATAGATTCAATAACAACTCTACGAAAAGTCACGATGACGTTCCATTTCCTAAAAGAAAATTGACAAAAGTTCGATATAATTTTTGCTACAAAGATTTCAAAATGTTGAACAAAATGCCAAAAGGTATTAAATTATCTGAGAGATCCAGACTTTTCGCTATCAATGTGTTTTATTTGTTCATGATATTTGTAAATGTTCTCGGATGTACATACATACATACCATCATGCCATTTCTCTGTCCGTGATAAGCAGAGAGGACTCCACCAGACTTTCCTATCTTGACACATCCTTTGTTTCTTCTAAATCCAAGTACACCTTTTCATACAAGTCTTATGATTTCTCTCACTTTACATTTCCTTCTTTCCAAGATATCATTAACTTGATCCAATCATACTTTCCTTGCTCTTCTCACACTTATACTACATATATTTGTTTTATTAGCCTTTCTTCATTCAGTGCTCTTCTTCATCTTACTAAAGATCTCAGTCTTAAGTTCACATTCATCCGATATCACTTCATTCCGTATTCTATCATAAATTGTTATCCTATATATTCTTCTCACTGTACAAATTTGTATAGCATTTGTTTGCCTCATTTCAGTCTTTTTCCATGTCCATGTTTTACTCCCATACAGCAATTTTTGATAATGTCCGGTTCGATTATACTCGAGTGTATTTATTTTATACCTCATTGACTTTTCCTATCGCAACACACCTTTGAAAATCTCTTCCATTATCTGAGAAAATACTATCAAAATAGCGGGATTCCTCAATTTGCTCCAATATTTAATTGCTTACTCATATATCGCATTTACTTATCCTTTCACACTTTTCTATCACCATGATTTTGCACCATTCATTTTCAGATCTTTCTCTCTGCATCTCTCGTACAATTTACTTATCAAACTCTTTAATTCATCCTTATTATCCGCTAAAACTACCATGTCATCTGCAAACAGCAATCCGTATATATTCCCATTCGACATTTGTATGCCACCCGTTGACCTCTGTCGTTCCTTCACACATGAATCTGTGTAAATATTGATATTTTAAAAGCATATCTATACATCAATTTTCAAATTATGTTTCAAGTCTAATGACAATATAGAACCAAAATGAATGTACAAAAACATGCATGATACTTTAGATATACAAAGTTTCAGTGACTATATAAAATCTTGAGAACAAAACCCGCATAACAAAAATCTTAAATTACACAAGCTTCGATGAAAAATGACCATAATCATGCTTACTCATTTCCTATTTTCACTAAACAGTTATCTATGTTTTTGTGCATTCAATAGTTCTTTAATTTTAAACTTTATTCGAACTTTCTCATGTGTCCAGGACTTGAAGTGACATGATTGAATTTACCAAATAATACTCAAGGACTAAGTTGTATACAAAACAGTTTAAAAAAAATTGCCTTAGATCATAATCTTCATTGCACTATTGTAAAATAAGGCATCTTAGTGTGAATTGAGTGTTGCATTATTTAAAAAAAATTGTCAATCTTGTAATCTCTTTTTTATCAAAATACTTTATTTTTCTTAAACACATTTTCGACTCTTATCTGTGACAGGAAATTAAATAAATATCTTTTTTTTGCCACCTTTTCAGAGTATAACAAGGCAAAATAATGCTTTCTGTCAACTTTCCAAAAACACCCTTTCTGTAGTGCGTGTGGATGTTTGTTCAACATAGAATACATTAGTTTGAAGTTTTAATGCGACATCCCCCCATCTCAAAATTTTGGTCACATATTACTGAAACCAAATTTATAATTATTAATTCTCTGTCTTGTCGCCAATTTTTGGACATTGGAGTCTGAAGTGTGCCCTGGTGCAAGGAAAATATTTAAATATCTGTTTCCTCATGGAGGATGACGACCAGCGATGTTGCCAAGTTGACAACTGAGCAGGTTTTAAGAATCACAAGAGGGGTCATCCCTGGCAATGGGTGAAGGCGGACATCTCATATTTTGCGGGTTGAACCTTACTGATGAGAATAATTGCGGTGCGATGCTGGACCTCCAGATCCAATAGAGCGAGATCCATTATGACCGAGAGTGCTTCTTCCGTGCATGTCCTATAAGCCTTGGAGATAGCCAAGTGTCCACCATTGACCACAGAACAGCGTCCTGTTGGCAACTGAGAGCTAACTTCTGTAGGGACAACACCTAACTACATAGTACACAATGTCCATAAACATTACACTATAGTAGAGTCGGCTGCTATGGAACAGTAGCCTCTGTATGGGTTTCGCCAATCGTTCAACATTCGGAAATGCCTTTCTCACACTCAGTAAGGACGATTTAATGTGGAAGATCATACCTAGGCCACAGTCAATTGTTATATTATGACCAATTTGGTTTTGCATGTGTTATATGGATATATATTTTTATTATATTTTGGTATCTTTTTTGTAAAATTATTAACACTTGCCTTACTGTGCTAAAAAAATCCGCCAGCCACGGTGCTGGACGCTAAGCGTCCAGTGAAAAATGTATATTTTGAATCAAAATTATGCAAAATCTGCTAGGTTATTTTTTGTAATTAGCTATAAAAATATTTTTATTCTGTATTAAAACGTTGAATAATCAAATAAAATATTTGTCCTGGTCACTCGCTATCCATCACAGGGTAGCAAGTGTTAATTGCACCATCCTGCACACTGAATGGAATAAAATTATTGTTTTTATATGTATAACTCTAATATTTATTATGTTTAGCAAATGAGACGTTCAGGCAACTCGGAGGAAAACAAACGTATCCTGATGGATCTGTACGTAGTGCTGCGCTGCCACGGCTGCCCATACATTGTCCGCTGTCTGGGCTGCGTCGTCACAGAGGCTGACGTATGGATCTGTATGGAGCTCATGGCAAGCTGCTTCGACAAGATCCTCAAGCGTCTGGGAGGGCCCGTACCAGAGGATATCTTGGGAAAGGTCACAGTTGCCGTAAGTTGAAATGATTTTAATTTTCTTAAGCCTAGATCGATTCTCCGACCTTTTTAGTACATTGGATGACAACAATGGCGGTATTCACCAAACATTTTTTCTATACAAGAATTATTGACATTAATTTCCATAGATATATAATTAATTCCATATTAACTCTTTGGACACAAACACCCATATTATATTTTAAAGCTTTTGTTATGAATTTTATGGTGCACTTAAACTATACATGAAGTGAGTGACAGTGTATGACAATACGAAATGAAGTATTTTGAGTTGAATGTGAACTTAAGGCTAATTAGAGTTGAATGTGAACTTATGCTATGAAGTAATTAGAGTTGAATGTGAACTTTATGTATTAAGTAATATGAAGAAAATCACTTTGAGATTATTTGGGTACCTGGAACTAATTAACGAAGAAAGACTAACAAAACAAATATACATTGTAAATTTGAATGGAAGGTGTGGTAGAGGAAGACCAAGAAAAGTATGGTTGGATCAAGTGAATGATATTTTGAAAGAAGGAAATTTAAGAAGAGAAATTTAAGAGCTGTATGTGTATGGATGTGAAAGAGCTGAAATGTTTGTGTCGAGATGGAAAGTCTGGTGTTCTCTCCTCTCTGCCTACTTCAGTAGGAAAATGGGGTGATGTGATGGTATGTTTGATTTTTTTTTATAAATGACTTGTGTTGCTGTCAACTTAACCAGTAATCAAACTTTAAATAACTGCCGAAAATAGTAGTAGACTTTCTTGAAGTTATCACGAATTCAAAAAATATTTACATTGGAAATTAGTTGTGCTCGGTTCCAAGAAATCGCTTGAACAGAAAGCACTGTCTTTCTGGGCTGGACATGAAAAATGTCTTTCATAAAATAAAATAATTTCTAACATAATGTTTTGTTTTATAACAGACGGTGAAGGCGCTATCTTACCTGAAGGAGGAGCACGGCGTGATGCACCGTGACGTGAAGCCATCCAACATCCTGGTGGACGCCCGGGGCTGCATTAAGCTCTGCGACTTCGGGATCAGTGGTCGTCTGGTTGACTCCAAAGCCAAGACGAGGAGCGCTGGTTGTGCCGCATATATGGCAGTAAGTTGACGTCATTCAGCATTTTCATTAATTCAGTCACGTGGTGCTGCCCCTCAACACATCCAACTGTCATTGAAATGCGTGGCCTGGAGGCAACATTGTCTTCGACACCATTACTCGAGCCTTCGGGCTTTAGAACTACTAGAGTAATCCATCAACACTCGTGAATATACAACAAAACTTACACACATCTAGTGTGTAAGTGTTGTTATTAGACAAAATATTTTACCTGACTGGAGACCCTTTTGTTTTGGGTGGCATCAGTGGAAGTCTAGCATTTTATCAACTAGACTACGGAGGCCATCATTTAGCATTATCAATTTTGAATCACCATGAAGTTGGTGACCACTTGAAAAAACTTTTTGACTCCTTCCATTTAAAAAAGTATTTGAAGATAGAAACTGTTCATTATATCTAAAGAAAGTCACACATACAAAATGAGAGTACAGAAAATGAAAGTTCTTGATATCCAAAAATAAGTAGAATCCTTGAATGAATACCTTTCCTCTAGTCCTACCATTACTGTTTATAGATTACTAACTTTTTTATTTGAAGTTAAATATATTTATTTTGTTAAATCGGTCATGGATTAGATTAAAACACTTTGTATCCGAGATAAGTGAGTTTTTTTTAGATGGAATTGCAATAAACCCGCCAGATGTACCACATGTAATCAAGTACTCAAAAAAATATTAATAATATACATACCATCACGCCATTTCCCTGTCGGGGTAGATATAAATTATATGTCCGGAAAGTAGTTTCATATTTGTCAGATGTCATTAGAACAAAATTTTCATTGCTAACTTCATTCCAAACATGCTAAATGCATATTATTATGAAATATAATAGTTTAGTGCATTTTTTGTCCATTATTTACCCAAATTAAACTTTTTTTCCATCATTTTGGAGACAGGACAAAATTATTAGTTTTTTGGTAAATTATGCTTTTTAACTATCGCAAAGGAAATAATGCGATACGAACTATATAAAAAATATATGTGCAGTGTATGGTGAGGATGCAGTAAGCAATCATGTGTGTCAAATGTGATTTAAAAAATTCTATAATGGTGATACGATACTCGAAGATGGTGTCTGCTCTTGAAAGTAAATTGGTGGCTACCAAATAAATTATTTGATTGAGATTAACCGGCATTCTACAACATGAGATTGCTGAAATATAGAAACTATCGAAAACCACCTTTCACGAAAAATTCGGGGAAGTTTTCTGTTTGAATTTTATTTAAAAATGTGAAATTATTAGGGGGACCGGAAAGAAATCAAAATTTTCGGGAGTACCACTTTAAGGTCAGTCTGCGTCGAGACACAAAAGAGAAAACACGTGCTTTTTGGTGCTAGTAGTTTGTGAGGGTTGTAAATTCATTATTTTTGCAAAGATTATTTTTTCCGTCGTTTGTGAAGAATGTCAAGGCCGACTATTGACGAAGAACATTTACGCCACTGTATGTTGTTTTTATTTGACCGGGGATTGAAGGCGAAAGAAGTGACAGAAACAATTACTGCTACATATGGAGACGTATTAAGACTCAATAAATGTCATAGATGGATAAAAAAATTTAAAAATAATGATAGGGACCTGAAGAACGCCCCTAAAACTGGAAGACCAACAAAATTGGATGATGATGCGCTGACGTCATTGGTTGAATCTGACCCTCGTCAAACAATAGCTGAATTATCAATTAAACTCGATTGTCCATGGTCAACAGTGCAGGAACATCTTAGTCGCATTGGAAAAATTCATAAACAAGGAGTTTGGGTTCCGCACGTGTTGACGTCAGCTGCGCTCGAGCAGCGAATAACGATATGCACGTCCCTTTTGTCCAGGTATAAAGTGGACCCATTTCTTCGAAGAATAATAACTTGCGACGAGAAATGGGTCTTGTACAATAATCCCACACGAAAAAAACAATGGCTTTCTCGGGGCCAGTCGGCTGTTCCTACACCAAAACCAACGTTGACTCTAAAAAAGGTTCTCCTCTGTGTATGGTGGGATATCGAAGGTGTTGTTCACTATGAACTATTGAAACCAGGAGAAACAATTAATGCAGCTCTTTATTGTCAACAACTGGAGAGAATGAAAGAGGAACTAAGAAAAAAACGTCCACTTTTGGTCAATAACCAACCCAGGATGCTTCAACAGGATAACGCACGGCCACATACTGCGATAATCACCCAGAATAAAATAATGCAACTTGGACTGGAACTTTTACCTCACCCCCCCTATTCCCCTGACATAGCCCCCTCAGATTATCACCTTTTCAGATCATTGGAACACTCCCTCCGCGATAAAACATTCAAAAATATTGATGAAGTAAAAAATCATATCGAAAAGTTTTTTAAGGAAAAACCATTTTTTTTTTACAAAAATGGAATTGAAAAGCTGCCTGATAGATGGAGAAAGGTCTTGGAAAACGATGGAAACTATTTCATTGATTAATTTCTTTTTGTATTTTTTTAAATAAAATTTTTAAATGTATTACTTTTTTTTTGATTTCTTTCCGGTCCCCCTAATACTTACCGGAAAACAAAATAAAATAAATAGAATTTTTCGTCACCATTGTTCAAAGAAATACCTTAGTCCTTGTGGTATCAGTTGTTGAATCAGTACTTATTTGTCATGATAATTCTTATACGTGTTTTATATCTTATCAAATACCCGTATTGATAAGTCCAACAAATAATGTATAATCTGCAAAATGAAAGTTAACGAGAAAGCCTTTTTAAGATTGAAAGTGGATGTTTTAGATTTAGAGATGGGCATCATTAAAAACAGGCAGCGTGAATGCCATTAATATCTATCAGGTTTGTAAATATGGAACCGGAATTTGCTCATAGGTGCCTCTAGATGTCAATGTAGTGACTTTCAAACCGCGTCATTGGCGCCTTTTTCTTGTGTTTACATTTGTCAAAGACTTTTAACTCACAACAATACAAGTTTAATACAACTACACATGTTTTCATAGCATTGAACATGTCTGTTTTTGTGCCGGAAAACTACGATTTGCGGACAGCATTGATTTTCTGTTACCATTTGAAGAAAACTCCTACAGAATCGCATTGAATGCTTGTCGAAGCTTACGGTGAGCATGCTCTTGGTAAATCACAGTGCTTTTAGTGGTTTAAAAAATTCAAAAGTGGCGATTTTGACATGAGAAACGAAGAACGTGGAAGACCACTGAGAAAGTTTGAAGACGCCGAATTGCAAGCATTGTTGGATGAGGATGACGCTCAAACGCAACAACAACTCGCGGATCAATTAAATGTGACACGAGAAGCCATCTCCATACGTTTGAAAGTCATGGGAAAGATCCAGGTGGGAAAATGGGTTCCACATGAACTGAATGAAAGACAGCAGGAAAACCGAAAAACCACTTGCGAAATGCTGCTCGCCAGGTACAAAAGAAAATTATTTGTCTGTCGAATTGTGACTGGCTATGAAAAATGGATATATGTATTTCGAGAATCCTAAACGTAAAAGATCATGGGTAACCCCAAGCAAACCAGCGACATCGACTCCAAGACCAAATCGCTATTGACGGAAGACAATGCTCTGTGTTTGGTGGGATCAGAAGGGTGTTATCTATTATGAGCTGCTAAAACCTGGCGAAATCGTTAAAACTGAACGCTACTGACAACAGATGATGGATTTGAGCCAAGCATTGCGTGAAAGACGACCAGAATATCATAAGAGGCAACACAAAGTGATTTTGCTTCATGATAATGCACCATCGCACACAGCAAAACCGATCAAGGAAACGATTGACCCATTAGTTGGCAAATACTTTCGCATGCGGCTTACTCACCACACTTGGCTCCATCCGATTACTACTTATTTGCATCGATGGGACACGCACTGGCTGAGCAGCGCTTCACTTCTTACGAAAATGGCTCAATTATTGGTTTGCCTATAAAGAGCAACAGCTTTTTTGGCGTGGCATCCACAAATTGCCAGAGATATGGGAAAAATGTGTAGCTAGCGATGGGCAATACTTTGATTAAAATATTTTTTACCATTTTCATACAATAAATGTGTATTTTTTATAAAAAAATTCCAGTTTCATATTTACAGACCTGGTATATCATATTAAATTGTGATATGCTCATGATAAAACAGCAAGAAGAAAACACGCCACTAAAACAAAAATTCTGGGTTTATGTGTAGGAACCTGTCTAGAGGGATTCAACCAAATATATATTTTGAATTTAGAGTGTGCATTAAAACAATGTAAAATGCTATAAAGTATAAACATTAAAACGTTAACATGATTCGTACAAAACTATAATCATAAATTTATTTACATACTTTGTCCACTCAAATACGCATAGAAAGTACAGTAATGTGAATCGCAACCTTAACCTCTAAACGAGTATGGGTGTACGGTGTATGGCGAGCAAGTTTTAACCTCAAGAGAGTATGGACGTACACGGTACGTCCAATGTTTTTATTCCCGAATACATGAATTTATCCATAAAACGGACATGGCTCAAATGTTTTTATCTATTCAATTATTTTGTATATGGCGGCCGCAATTACGTTATTTGTATTACTTACAAAATCAATTTTTTATTTTACTTACAAAATCTCACTCGCTTAGAGGTTAAGAATAATGTAACAATAAATAATTTAGAAAAATAAAGGATGAAATATGACACGTACATTGATAATTAGTTAATGTACATATAGAGGTTAGGAAAATATGGATGGCAAAATATTCTGAGTAATGTAATATTTTTTAAATTCTCTTAGAAGTAATAACTCTTAGAAGTTCGTTCTACAGTTGCACCAAGTGAACTGCAAATGAAGATGTTTAAAATGAGGTGTGGTGTGTTGGTATGCATAGGAGTCTCTCATTGCCTGATCGAAGAGAGCGTCCGTGTTCTGAAAGAAAGTGGAATTTATATTACAGTTAGTTGATACAATTATGTTTAGATATCAATTGAGTGTAATGTTTGTTGTTGCAGCCAGAACGGATAGAACCCCCAGACCCTCAGAAGCCAGACTATGACATCAGGGCAGACGTGTGGTCTCTGGGTATCTCTCTCGTGGAACTGGCCACCGGCGTCTTCCCCTACAGAGACTGTCAGAATGATTTCGAAGTACTTTCAAAGGTGAGTTCCCAGATCATTGATTTCCACTTACATTATTTCCCCCGTAAAATATAAAAAGCAGGGTAACCCCTCCTTTTTATATTTTACGAGGGAAATAATTAACTACACTTTTCAAAAATGAATCAAAAAATAGACTATAAATATAATGAAATATTGTACATACGAGGGTCATCCAGAAAGTAAGGTTACAAGGGCTACTGAGACCAGGAGAAATTTTTTGTTTCGAAGTTGGCGCACCTGGCGTGTGTAGGGGAGATCCTAACGGTCAATTTGTTTGTCCCTCGTGTTTGTCGGCCATTTTGTTCAGTCACAGTAAATTCTTTCGATGGATTGGTCATCACGCGCTCCCGTCACCTCCCGTCTAATACGATCCGCGCAATCATCCTTTTTTTGACTTTGCAGAACAATATCGCCCCGAATATCCATCGGAAGCTCATGGAAGTTGATGGTAATGATGTGATGAGTCGACAATATGTCACGAAGTGGGTTAGGTTGTTCAGAGAAGGCCGTACTGATACGACGAGGCAAGGCAGTGATTTCTGACGAACTTGTCCAAAAAATTGAAGAACAGGTGCGAAATGACCGCCGTCTGACGCTTGACGACCTTCACGAAGAATTTCCTGACATTTCTCGAAGTCTGGTTGGTGATATTGTGTTGGAAAAACTTGGTTACAAGAAATGCTCACACTGGAGCACCGTCAAAATCGCGTGACCGCCGCGCGTGAATTTTTGGATCGATTTGCACAGGAGGGAGAAGCTTTTCTGGACTCTGTCGTGACGGGGGATGAGACGTGGGTGTGTCACTACACCCCAACAATTTTACAACGATCAGGAGGTCGAGGAAGCTGTAAAGAAGTGGCTGAAAGAGCTGGCGGCGGAGGTCTATGACACTGGCATACAAAAGCTGGTGCCCCGACTATAGAAATATCTCGATCTCGACGGCGATTATGTTGAAAAATAGTTTAATATATTTGTAAAGTATCCTGTGAATTTCAATTAAATACAAGCATTTTTCGATCCTACATAAATATTGTGACCTTACTTTCTGGCTGACCCTCGTAGTTCTTGAAACTTCCCAATTACCGAAAATTTAATGAATCATGAATGACTGGTATTAAAGAATTAATTAATTACACATTTTTTCATTATTTTTTTTTTCGGTTTTTCATCGTAGTAAATTGTATGCAATATTTATTTAGACACTTGTTTGAACTTTTTAGGTGATAAGTGAAGATCCCCCAACGTTACCAGATAATCAGATGTTTTCCCAAGAAATCAAACTCTTTGTCCAGCAATGGTGAGTCCTGCTTTAATGTATTATATCATTATTTTATACATACCACTAAGTCACAAAAGATTCCAGACAGAACATATAACTCTGTAGAAACTTGTCCAGATGACTTTTAAACTGGTACAATATCACAGTTCTCACTACTACACTATTGAGCAGTTTTTTCTAAGATCCCATAACTCGATAAACAAAACAATGTTTCCTTGGATTGTTATGGAATTTCAACTGATGTGTTTTCTCACAATAATTCTGATAGATATTGAAGAACGCACTGCATGAGACATTTAAAAACATGTTCAGCACAAGCTAATTATCATGGACCCAATCTAGAAAGAAGACACAGACAAGCTGCAATTGGTGAAGCTCCTTGCCCTTTATGCAACAAGATATGCGTGTCACTAATTGGCACCAACTTCAAGTACCCTGATTCTCTATTTTGTATTGTGCCTTCTATTATACTCATCACGAATAATGGGCATTCATTCTATGAGTTAACCGTGAAGCCTTAGGGTCCACTGGTTTATGCTTTTTATATCGTATGTTATTGTTTTTTTCAGCCTTACAAAGAACTACCATAACCGTCCTAAGTATGCGGCACTTTTGCAGCACCCTTTCATAGTACGCTCCGAGGCGTCGGGCGTACGTGTAGACAACTGGCTGGCACGCGTGCTGCCCCCTGCGCAGCGGTAGGTATGCATGCCTCAACACTGCACATCCTTGCCTCCATGCCCACTCCCTGTCCTTCTGTCCGTAGAGTCATTGTTTTCGGTCACATGTCAAGTTCAATTTTCATGCAAGGCACAATTTCATTTAGTTTTAATAGAAGTCCTTGATTTGAAGTTATTATTCTTGTATGGTATTCTTCATATTCTCACTTGGCAGTCTTTCAGCTTCTGAACTTTTTGAGTCTTGAAAATAGGTAGATTAGGTACCATCATTGTTAAAGACAGACTTCCTTCTGTCTTTTTTTTATCGTCTTGACATTAACTTGATATATCGTACATCCATTATACAAAAGCTGGTCCTTAGAGAAGATAAAGAGAAAAGTGCTTCTCTTGGTTGTAGAGATCCTTTTTTTGACTTCAAAAGTCTTCTTATTGTCCTTGTTAATAATAAACTCCTTCTTGGTCAACTCCTCATGTCTGAGGGTCATGATCTCACTAGTTCATCTGCCCAACTCTGCCCATTTTGAGGACCCTGTTGTGTTCCTGACATGGTCAGTCAATTGAGTCGGTGGTCTACCTCTGCCTCCCTCAACATTGTCCGTTTGCGCAAGTATTTCCGAATTCTTCTTTTCTCTGTTTGCCATACAGGCAAAGAATTGGAGATTTAGTCGCAGACAAATCGTAGACAGCTTGTCCTAAAATCCAATTTGTTGGATTATGGATATATTGGTGCACTGCACCATCTAAGGTATCCTCAGCATGTGTCTCCAGCATATTAATGCATCCATATTTTTTCTCGTATTTGCTATTAGTGTCCACCCCAGGTAGATCAGTCTTGGACTATTTGAAGTTATTACTTCTTGAAATTAATGAATATTATCATCGAAGACAATACGACCGCACTGACTCTCGATTCAGAAAAATATTTGATTCCTTTTGAGGCACTAATTCCCTAATCTGTATTGATAATAGTGTGAACTAGTGAAATGAAAAAGTATTCAAAAGCAAAGAGCAATCATTTAAAATATTAGTTTTGTAGGTTTTTTATTTTTTATCATTAAAAAATAATGCATCAGTTCTATGGCCAGATTTTGATCATGTAATATTTTTTCTTTACATAACACTTAAGTCACCGCACTTAGCGCAATAGAAATTACTCTAAACACCAATGATTTTTGCAAAAAGCAGTCATTTCGTACATGTTAATGAAAACTTAGATATATTTTGATTCGTAAGAGATAAATCATCCGAATAAAAAGTATAAGTGGATAGTATGCTTTTTAAAATAAATGCTTAAACCTCTAGATACGTGTATATTGTCGAATAATTCAAAGTAAAAGAAAAAAAACACTTTTTTTAGGATTATCAAGAATAAATACTTTTAGAAACATAATTATTGAGTAGAGCATCAATAATCTTATAACATACCATAGTATTTTGGAAATACATACACCATTTTTAACATTTTTTTTAGAAAAATGACACAAATTATTTAAGACCCGTTCGGCTCGTTCCGACTGGAGTAGTGAGAACGTAAATTAGTTACACATATATAGAATCATTCATTTTTTTAACACAACAAAGTTTCAAAGTGCAACACGTGTCAATTGCAGCTCTTGTAGCATAGAATTACATTATTTTTATGAACTATTCAAATGAAACTTTTTATTATACACTGTTTTATGTGAAGCATTTGTGCTGCAAGGTATCATATTTCAAAGTCGAGAATATCCATCCAATTTTGAACCAATCTAGTTTTATCCAATGCTCGAACCATTATTTATCGTAAAATAAAATAATCAAATAAAGATATCGTACAGTGACAAGAGATGTTATTTAAAAAAAAAACGAACATGCAGTGATTCGTGTTTTTTCTCTAAACACGCATTAGCGCCGGAGTGGTGATTTAAGTGTTAATGCACTCTTAAAATTAAGTTGACCTCGAATTTATATCACTATTTAAATGTGTAATCAGTTTATGATGGTATATTGAGATATTCGGCTTGTTGAGATGTTGGCTACACAGTATGTTGAGATGTTGGCTACACGTCCCTTGTACGCCCACCCTGCAAAATATTTTATTTCATGATGATGCAGTTCCAACAAATTATTTAGATAACCCTTATGAAATAAGACTACACACATATTTGGGCATTGTGTGGACTTCCATACGACTTTGATTATATGCAAAAGTAAAGTATAGAAGTTGTTTTGGCCAGGATGAATTGTTTAAATTATATTGGTTTGCTTTAAAACTGCTTAAAAATTACCATGGGAAAACGAACTATGAAAAAACCTTCGTAGATCTTCCAATATGTGATAGTAACACATTCAGCTTTAGGTGGAGTATAGTCTATGTGTGTAGTGTTCATATCCAACCATAAATTTTTATAAGACTTTTCAACAAAGATTGTCTTCGATTGCTACTCCCAAACTGCACACGTTACCCATATTTCTAACCCTTTGACATAGTTGATTTCATATCTGTTTCCTCTCATGAAATGCTCAAAGTATTTCAATCTTCTCTTAATGCATTAAGATCATTACAAGTTCACGTAAATATTGATTTGTAATTGTTATGTTTTAATAAATAATTAAATATTATTTTTCGTTGAATCTATAATATTTATATAAACAATATTAAACCAGGGGAACGAAATTCCTGGGTGGTAAACAAGTACCTTTCCAACTTCACAAGACAGATTGCCATGGAATATTGGTAACAAATATTTTGACACAGCAAAAAAGATGATAATTGAACTGTAATAGTGAATTTTCTTAAATCATATAATTAATATAAGTTTGAGGTTAATTAATTTTATAATCATTCTGTTTTTATAACCTCCTGTATTTATGTAGAAATTTTATAATCGAAGGTTCGATACAGGAGGTAGATACACGTCTCGTGGTGATAAATTTAATAATCAACGGAATAAAGTAATTTATTATCAAATATCAATTAATTATACTTTTTTTCAAAAGCTTAATATATATATTGATAATAAAGCATGAGTAAATATTTATTCTGTGCACTTTTTTTTTTTAAATTTCATTTATTTTCGATGCACTGACAACATTGCATTTTTTTTCCATTGCTCTTGTAATTAGAATATTTTTTCTATTGATTTGGTTTATGTGTAACGAGGAGTTGATTCTAATATGTGGTTTTTTGTGTTTTCTTTTTGTAGCATTAACAAAAGCATTCAATTTGAAAATTAATTTTTCCACCATCAACTTACAATGTGCAGTTAATACAGAAAACAAAGGTATTTGGTTTTAATTCAAAGATATATGGTTTGAATTTCGATAAACGACTCACTCTGAGATTCATCCCCAGTTTAACAATAAAATCTTTATAATTTTTTTATAATATAAATACTTACGATTTCCATAAATATAAATAGTGGAAATATTGTAGAATAAGGAATATGTAAAGAACAGATGTACGAGTTATGATTTATTTAAAATGTAATTTTATATTTTGAACTGCTGTTTTCTCTAAGTAAAAAAAATATTTATCAACACGTTCACTTCGAACCACACGATATCTGTGGTGTAAGGTACACACTAGAGACCACCTACGTGATATAAAGTGGCAAACTACAGTAACTTATATGAACCAGTATATCCCTGATGTGACCCCAACCACATCTGAAAGTGGACGTATTTGTGGTGTAAGGCACACACTAGAGACCACCTACGTGATATAAAGTGGCAAACTACAGTAACTTATATGAACCAGTATATCCCAGATGTGACCCCAACCACATCTGAAAGTGGACGAATTTGTGGTGTAAGGCACACACTAGAGACCACCTACATGATATAAAGTGGCAAACTACAGTAACTTATATGAACTAGTATATATCTGATGTGACCCCAATCACATCTGAAAATGGACGTATTTGTCATGGTCATATGTGGATAGTATATAATAGGGTAATTGTAGCTTCTTTTTTTACAAAAAAATGAATCCAAAAAATATGATGCAGTAAAAGTACATTATTTGGAAATTCAAGGGACCAAATTTCACAAAAAAATTGAATTACGAATTATACAATCACTAAAAACAATTAAAATTTGGGTGGCACTTTCCGACAGTTGGGAATATTGCAGCCGTTTTTTCTTACTATAAAAATAATTTAAGTCGCACAAAGTTTTATCGATATATTTCAACAATATTAAGACATAACATACTCGTATTTAATGGTAAAATAAATGAGAAAAATACATTCTATTTTTCATGGACATGAAATAAAAAAAAAAGTATTATTGTCAGTTTTTTTATTTTGATATCGTCACTTTTTACAGTTGTCTATATTTACACGCGTCGTATATACACATATATGATGATATTACTGGTTTTTAATTGAAGATGTTGAAAGACTAACAATATTTATCAATAATTAATGATTTTTCGAAAAAATATTCAAAGTTTTATATCAATAATCGTGCTAACCGTTTTTCAAATTTAAGACTAAAATTTGGTCCTCCAATCTATCGGTTGCGTCATTTTCGGAATTTCACGCTTGAGTATTTTGTTCACAATACTGTAAGCAATAATGTAAACTCAAATTTGAACTATGAATTTTTCAAGTCCAGAAATTTTACTTTGTTAAACGGGAACATGTTAAGAGGATTTTCCTGTACTTGGTCAAAAATTCAATAAATCCTAAATTGAATGCTTTCTTCTTGTATTGTTTGTGTTGATTTGACTTGTTATATTTGAATTTTCATTTGACTTGTTATATTTGAATATTGATTTGACTTGTTATATTTGAATGTTGATTTGACTTGTTATATTTGAATTTTGAGTAGTTTTATTCGAATTGAGGTAATTTTTTAAATTCATATTACAATTAAAACCGGCTCTCTTTTTGTAAGGCATTATTTTTTTTTGTATAAAAGGTTGGTATCTTTTAGTTTTTTTAAAATTTAATTTAGATTTATTTGTCACACTGTTCCAACATGTATTTTTTGCTTATGAGAGAGCTGTCCAATATCATTTTAGGTATCTACTCGTATTTTGGGTATTGACTTTTTTTCACTAATATTCATTTACAATGTCTATAAAATAACACTTTGATATAATAAAACAATCTTGATATGGTAAGTAATAAACATCAGTATTTGTATCAGTTGTTGATGTTGTGAAGGCCTTCTAAAGGCTTCTTAAATTGGCACAATTCAAGAAATTTGAAGTGATCTTTGGTCACTTAATCGCTCTTGAATAATAAATGTATTTAAATCAGTATAAATTCAACTGTCGACTTCTCTGAATGTCCTGGGATAACCTTTGTGGCCTAGTTGGTAAGACGCCTATTTGCCAACCCAAGGGTTACGGGTTCGATTCGCGTTGGTACCCATTTTTTTAATATCGTTTTCACTCAAGATCTCGTTAACTTCCTGGTTAGTTGGAAGATATTGCCACTTGGTTACAAACCCATAAGATTGTAATACAATGTAGCATTAACATGTTCAGTGCTGAAAACACGTATAGGCATTTATATTAACTTGCCCAACGCAGTTCTATTCTGAATTTCTTGAAATGAATTAAACTAGGGAGCCTGGAGTGGCCCGGCCCAATGGTACTGATAAGGATTTTTTTGTAAGGGTATATAACAATGATTTATACGTGATCTCACCTTTTTACTATATATGTATTAAGAATTTTAAGTATGGGCAAATTTTTAGCACCATCATGATTTTAAAAGAAATTATTCAGTAATCAATGTGCTGGGGATGAAAAAAATGTTATTGATATGAAAATTATATAATGCTAAATTCAAATAAAATTTTCTAAAATGGCATTTCCAAATCAAGTTTTAAATTGTATTTCATATACGTAATTTGTTTTAAATTTTTACCACCTTTGATTTGAGTTCCAAATTGAATGTTTTTAGCAATATATGTTAAGAAATATTCTGAATTTTGTTATATTAAGAGAATTTTGATATTTATAATTACTATACATTTACCATTCTATTATATGTCAGATGTAGTATCGGACATTCTTCCTCAAAGGAACATTTGATAAAGACCATAGTTTTAAATGATAGCAATTTAACCTCTGCGAGGTTGCCTCAATGAGGAAATGTTAAATCATATATCCTTTGGATGCCCACTAAATGAGGATCTTTTTTTGACGGTTAACTCTGCTTAACTCTGCTTTGACTGCTAACCAATATGAGAACACTCAGTATAAACTTGTCTCACTTCGTTTGCAGTGTTAAGAAATTTTATAGTTTCTATTGAATTAAATATATGAAATTAATATTCTTATTTGACTTCCGTAGTCGTATTTTGACTAACGTGTTATTATTAAAATTTTCGAGAGGTGACTGTGTTTGTTCTATTAGAACATATTCTGTATTCTCAATTGGGAATAACTAAATTTACGTGAATAGCCATTAAAATTTATTTCATTACAAATATTTCATTGAATCTTTTTTTTTTTCATAGTTTTATGAAAAGAAGATTTTTTTGGCTAACTATTTTGTTAATGCAAATAATTGAAACACTCTCATTAACAGAATGGAAACACCGCCTATCATCCGCCGAAATCCAAATGCTGGCAACACAGAAGAAAGCTCCGTCTTACAAAATAACCATAAGCCGCCCTCATCGCCTCAGTACAATGGACCCGCGCAGCTGATATCTCCGGAAGAGCTCGCCAGGGGATCTTCCACACCTCAACACGAAAAACGATCGCTCGACCTCGAACACGATTCGAAATCAACTTTGGATTGCAGAAATAACGAATCACCAATATCAGAACATTCAAGGCTTCAAGACTCCAAGAAATCGAGCCAAGAATCACCTGACCAAAGCTTATCCGAGTCTAGCAAAGCTTCGTGCATTTCCATCGAACAAAATTTAGCTGTAAGAGATAGTTTAGGCAGTAGGATATCCGCTCTCGGGGATGAAGGTGAAAGTGGTTCATTTTCGTCCATGAATGTAGAAGGGGATTCAACGGCACGAGACGTCAGCATGACGTCTGTAGAGAATCTCAGTCTTTCAAAACAGATCGAGGATATTGAAAGTACGAGGATTCAAAGTCCACCATTGGACAGAACGAAAGTTCAAAGGAATAATACTCCCTCGGAGTGTTTCAATCCGAATGGTATGAATTTGAATATTGTAAATAGACAACACAATTATACTCCTGTTTTAGGGAATTCACCAAAAGAATATTACGTGCAACACAGGAACCGATCATTGAGCAACACTATGGTTCAACACGGAAACAATTGCATTGAGAGAAACCCTCCTCCTAGATTTGTAACCGGTTCTCCGAACACGAAGAACTATTTCGCTAATTTAGAAATAAGAAATCAGCCATTTTCTGGTGGGGGGCCATCGAGCTTCGACAGTTATACAAGTCAAATGCAGAATCACGATTTCATAGACTATCAAGCTGGTGGTTACCAGAGATTTGGCTCTCCGGAATGTGTCAGAAGACAATACTTCTCTCCTAGTCGTAATAGAGCTCCTGTACATCCAGGTTACACCAACGAATACACAAATCAACCGAGAGAGATGCACCACAATTTAGTATCAGTGCCTAATAATATGTTAGGAAGAGACGGTTACGAAAATGTCCCAGAGAGTCATTTCTCTCCGCCGTGTTTCCGACCAAACGGTCCGACAAACTATTTCACATCCACCGCTGTGTGCACAATGTCGAGGTTTGGGCCAGCTCCGATGCAGCACGCAGGGAACGTGCCGATCGGAAGTGGCTATCATCAGAACCCTGGAGGAAGCTGTTCGCAGCCTGCAAGTTTGGAAGCGTATGGAGAGACTAGACATTATTCGCCTTATGTACATGCAAGGTAAATATTTATTTAATATGTTTGTCATATATACCATCACAATGTTTCCCTGTTGAGGTAGGTAGAGTGCCAACATTTCTCAACACACCATATTTTGTCTCCTCCACGTCCATTCATCTTTTCATACAGTTCCTTCTGTTCCTCTTACTCATTTACTTTAATTTTTCTTTCATTCTTATGGTACTCTTCAATTTATCCTAAATGGTGATTCGGACATGTTGACGAATGTAGCCGGGAGACAATATTGTGTTCGATCTCATTAATCAAGCTTTCGGGTTTAGAACCACAGGAATAGGCACAGACCTCGCACTAGTTGGAAATACTACCACATATGAAGAAGTAACAATGCTCACACATCTACTCGTGAGTATTAATTGTCATCAGACAGACTAATTTACAAGACTGGGTACCCTTTTTTTTGAACTTTTTTTTAACCCAATTATTTTAAAAGAATTTGTTTTTCTGCTTTTTTTATATATGCTGCTTGTCATAAATTTTAATAGTGCTTTTAATCAAAACAAAATAGCTGTCTCTATCTAATGAAAAGCGGCAGCAGATTAAACCTGCCTATCATCTTGGAACTATAGTCTCCTTGTCATCGGAACTTAAGGTTAGATTCGCCAAGACTGCGGGCTCTCTGAAGTGTAACAACTTTTTCACAATAAACCAATATCTGCGTACAGGCATCTTCCAACCACAGGATGTTTAATAATCATAATTGAATTGACGAGGGATAGCTTATCATTTAATTAATGATATTCTCAGCAGGCCTCCCGAGAAAAGTTACTCTCCGGCGCTGTGGTCTCCTCAACCGGTAGCACGGCGCTCCGCCAGGGAGCGGGAGGACAGGTGGAGAGGTGAAGCACAGCACCAGCATCCTCAGGTACACCCATCTTCTAATTTATTCGTTATGCCATCTTCAGATACACCCATTTCCTTATTTACAAATCTTTGGCAGGTAGAAGTTTGTAGAAATAAAATCACAGTAGATGTTCCAGAAGATGAGAATAAATTTTTCCTATTTTGCACCCCTTATGTTTCATCTGGCATACATCGCATGTACCTCGATCTGTTATCGCCACCCTTTCAATCCGACTGTATACCGTCACGGTTTGCCAGCACAACACTTCTCATGCGTTTTCCATGCGCATTGGCAGTCCGATCATCTATAGGTGATAATGCGAGGACTACGCATAAGGGACGTTTTATTAACGATGTTTACAGATATATCTGGTCTGTAAATATGAAACCGGATTTTTTTTATAGAAAATACATTTATTGTATGAAAATGGTAAAAAATAAT
Source organism: Odontocerum albicorne (assembly GCA_949825065.1). NCBI lineage: Eukaryota > Metazoa > Arthropoda > Insecta > Trichoptera > Odontoceridae > Odontocerum > Odontocerum albicorne. Next base: position 18,123,457 of record OX463861.1, read on the forward strand.
TTATTCAAAGTATTGCCCATCACTAGCTACACATTTTTCCCATCTCTCTGACAATTTGTGGATGCCACACCAAAATGCTGTTGCTCTTTTGAGGCAAACCAATCATCGAGCCATTTTCGTAAGAATTGAAGCGCTGCTCAGCAAATGCGTGTCCCATCGATGCAAATAAGTAGTAATCGGATGGAGCCAAGACTGGTGAGTAAGCCGCATGCAAAAATATTTGCCAACTAAACGCCTCAATCGTTTCCTTGGCCGGTTTCGCTGTGTGCGATGGTGCATTATCATGAAGCAAAATCACTTTGTGTTGCCTCTTTTGATATTCTGGTCATTTTTCACGCAATGCTTGGCTCAAATCCATAATTTGTTGTCGGTAGCGTTCAGTATTAACGGTTTCACCAGGTTTTAGCAGCTCATAATAGATAACACCCTTCTGATCCCACCAAACACAAAGCATTGTCTTCCGTCCATAGCGATTTGGCCTTGCAGTCGATGTCGCTGGTGTGCTTGGAGTTACCCATGATCTTTTACGTTTAGGATTCTCGAAATACATATATCCATTTTTCATCGCCAGTCACAATTCGATAGAGAAATGCTTTTCTTTTGTACCTGGCGAGCAGCATTTCGCAAGTGGTTTCTCGGTTATCCTGCTGTTTTTAATTCAGTTCATGTGGAACCCATTTTCCCACCTTCTGGATCTTTCCCATGGCTTTCAAATGTATAGAGCCATCTATGAGCAAATTCCGGTTTCATATTTACAGACCTGGTATAGTTACAAGCGATGATAAAACACAGATGATACATTACAATACAATAATATTTCCGCAAACAATTTTACTTTAAAATTAATTTCCTTATTTGTGTGACGCATACGTCTGGTACAGGTTAATTAACCGTGAAACTGACAATCAAGACTGTAGTGTTTGAAAATCTTAAAATTTTGTCAAATCTCTAATAGAGTTTCCCTGTAGTTAGATTCTCGGAATATTTTATCCATGATTAATTTTTCTATCATGTTCCTATCCAGGTGCCAGGCAACACCAGCCCCATCGTCCTCCAGAGGTTCTACCACCAGCAGGGACAGCGGAGGAGTAGGAGAGACCTGAGGGACGCGAGCCCCAGGCAGAGGAGGTTAGTTCATTTGACTTCTCTCGGGGAAATAATTTTCTTTTTAGATTTAAAACTTGACTGCAGAAAGTGATTTAGTTTTAAATACTAAATTTGTTGAAATAAGGAAAATAATGGAATATAAAATAAATCACTTAATTTTATTTCATTCCAATATATATTTTTAAACATGTTAACTATGCGCATTTCAGCACACTTTATATCTTCCTCAGGTGAGTTAATTCAACTTATTAACTTGTCTGAGGATGACTAAAGTTAAATTAACTCATCTTGTTCGTGAACTAGATTGAACTATATCTGGGAACCGTGTCTGTAGTTCAGTGTATCTGACCTTATCTTTAAGATCGGGTCGTATGCGAACTACTCGTCTCTAATATGATAAAAAATGTACGTATTTGGATTCAATTTATGTAAAGTCTGTAGAAATCATTACCGTAATACTTTAATCATATATTTGTCTTTATCCTCAGTTCATACGTAACAGCTTAGGATTCCAATTTATGTTAATGACTAATAAAAAATTGTTGTGGTGTGTTCTGCGCAGCAGCTTGAGCCGAGAGGCCAGTGTGGGCAGGTCCCCGGAGCCCCCGCGCCGTGCGCATCGTGATCCCAGCAGCGGTCGAACTGATGGCCCTGGTGAGTTCCATTCTTTACTTTTCACTCGAAATCGTTTTGAATTCACATGATAATAAAACAATCGCTTCTTGCCTTAGATGAATCCAGACTCTGGAATGATATCGATATCAACTAACAATCAACTACTTCCGTGGCCTAGTTGGTAAGATGATTCTCTTCCAATCCAGAGGCTGTGGGGTCGATTCGTGTTGATACCCTGATTTCTTAAAAAAAAAATCTCCAGTCTGGTTTTAACTTAAGGCTTATTAAAAGACCTTTCTCATTAGCAAAAACCTGCCAGGTTTTACTGTATACAACGAAAGTGTAATATAATTTAGCTAACGTTAGAAACATGTTGGAAAATATGTCGTTTTACGCTTGTGACAACTCGAGATGCAGAAATATTGATCTGTTTAGAATGACAATTCGTAGAACTAACTTATGAAGTGCACTTAATTTTATTTTGTGTGCTGTCCATTTTAAATATGGCCTCGGATATTTTTATCTTCAATATTTCAGAAAATGTTTTTAAATAAAACATATTTGGTTGAGCCTGTATATGTGAACTATATGAAATGAATAAATAAATCTTCTATGACATTGCTTATGGAATGTTTGACATCCCACCAGAGGGTTTTAAGGTTGATTCCCGATGAGTGTCACATTGATTTTTTATATAAGGGATTTTAACACTTCATTGCATATTGAGTCATTTAAGGTACAGAAGCGCATGGCCACGCGGTAATGCGCCGGACTTTCGTGCAGAAGGTTGCCAGTTCGAATCCTGCGCTGTTCTACTCCCCTGGAAAGACTTCCGCCTAGTAGTCGGTCATATCTATTCTTTCAAAAAAAGAGAAAAAAAACATACTGGTGTACGCCATGTGCCATCAGATCCAGTATAACAGTGTGGCTGGTGAATTTGCTGGTGGCAATGGCTCACTCACTTAAGAAAAAAAGCAAATTCAATGGCACAGTTACGCTTTCCAACTGAATTAATGATCCTCGACTACGAGGCTCATCAATGATGATGATGATATATGGCACAAATTAACTTTTTAATTAAAACATTTTTTATTGTTACTCAACTATTGTCTAGCATTTGATAGCATCTCTCAGTTAAAGCACGTTAACACTTGTCTAGCATTTCTCAGTTAAAACACGTTAACACTTAACAGATAATGAATATTCTTTAAATGGTTCTACTGTACTAAAATTGTCATATGAAATGAATTTTGTTTATTCTTTTAGCTCTGCCAATGGATCAACAGTCATTGATAGAAAGATTAGAAAAAGAGAGGGAAAGAATGTCAGCAGATTTGAACACACCAGAGAGAGAATCAAGACAATTATCGAGAGACTGCGAAAAACCACAGCCAGATCTCATCAGGCCCCACCACAGGTATGAAAGGGACCCGAGATATCCTCAAGACATCAGAGGGAATGACAGTCCGTCGAGTGCAGACAGGGAATCAATAGTCAATACCGCCAAAGAAAGATTCGAACTGAGGACAAAAAACGAAGTGTTAAATAACAGAAGTCACAGGGAGAGGAAAGACGACTTGAACGGGGATTACAGGAGCGATAGGGATGATAACAGTGACAGAGACAACCTTTGTAGTCCGAGGGAAAGGTACGAGAGGTTACAAGAAAGGAAAAACAATAAAGAGGCGTACAACCATTCGCGGGAGAGGAGAGACGAACCTAACGGGGATGTCCATAAGGGTGGAAAGGATGACAGCAGTCGACTCAGTCCCCTGGCTATGCATAGGCATACAAAGGGACACAAGGATAAGGATGATCAAGGTATTGTAAAAATTTCTTATGGGGTTTGCTTACTGTGGGATTTTATTGATAAATTCTTTTAAACGAAAACAATTTGTGTTGGTTTTTATAGTAATCCCTTCATTTTCGCGGGTAATTAATTGGTTTTAGGAAAACAGTGCAATCTCATAAATGAAACCATTGAATGTTATGTAAAAGTGGTCATTTTTTACATATTTCCAATAAAAAAGGTTTTTGTTATATTTTTTTAAAGTCTTTGTAAATGGTTACTGATATATAATAAAATTACATTTTGACTAGTGCCATATATGTAATTTATTTATACAAAGAAAAAAAATTATAGTCACTCTCACTGGATGAGACTTGCATTGTTACTGTTGTCGTTCTTATAGTAGAAGCTATTTCAATTGTCAATGTTTATAACAAAGAATCTATCTACAGTCTGTTGCTTGACTGTCCTTTTCCTCCTCTAGTAACAAACATAATAAACTACGTATAAGGGAATAAGCATAAATGGAGGGAATACTATATATCATTTTTATTTCATACTACGATGTCATTTCAGACTATCTCTGAGTTTCTATGGATTTGTAAAAAATTTCTTAAAAAATTCACACCTTGCAAATGTCAAAATAATAAGGAAAATTTTCATAAAAAATATTTAAAATAACTTTGTACGAATCTGTATTTACATAATTGCAACTCTTGAACACGTTCATCGCCGACCTGATAGAAGCGAAGTACCCCCATAGTCATAATGTTAAAAATACCTATTTATTAAAAAACACTATCAGCCATATGTTATGAATTTTATTGGCGATGATTGACTAATGCATTTCAATAAAAAAAATTATAAGGGATGAAAAACTGAAGACAAAACGTGTTTGTATTTTCAAAACCGTATGCGATTATACGAAGAAATACAGCAATAAAATTTCCTCACAAGTATTTACGTTACAAACTGTAGTCATAATTTCCGATGTTACTGGTACCATGCTGATGCTCTACTGACTCTTTCAAGTTACTGTGGCTTCTTACACTATATTACACGGTTGGGCCCTTGTCTTACATTACATCTTACATCACGCAATCGTCGTCAATCAATCGTCAGTGAAGCGTGACACATGGTCTGCAATGAATGTGTAAAGGTTACATAAAATTTTTTTTAATCTGAAAAAAAAACTGATTAATTTTAAAAAAACGTATTGTTTTTGAATATTGCTTTATTGAAAAGTATAATTTATATGGGTATTTTTTTATTTAAATACTGGGCATTTTTCTCTAAAGAACTGAATAACTTATCAAAGTATTTAAGTGCCAATAAATTATCACTTGACTGCAGTCATGCTGTTAAGGCTTTCCACTTGACTGCAGTCATGCTGTAAAGGCTTTCCACTTGACTGCAGTCATGCTGTAAAGGCTTTCCACTTGACTGCAGTCATGCTGTGAGCTGCTCAAGTCCACCTTTGGTTTAATCTTGAACTGACCTAAGCACGCCGGTAATACGAGAAGACTTGGCGTATAAAAAAAAAATAATGTATCAAGTCAGATTGTTAGTGTGTCTGCCTGCAGTTCTTTTGATAGTTATGAAGTTTTCATGGCATGACCGGTCAAGGCCTTATACCATTATAAACCATTGATAGATATTTATTGACACTAAATACTTTTCTAAATATGTATGCTGGAATAAAATTATTATTTTTAATGTGTTAAGAATGTTTAGAGGGAAAAATCATCGCTTTTGTATATTGAACCCTTTATGACGCAGTGTCTCGAATTAAAAAAAAAAACGATTATTTATAATTCTGTTGAAAATTAATATAGATTTTAAGATTTCATAGAAAAATCTTCTTTTCAAAAGTTTTAATATGTAATGGTTAATTAAATGTTTTTTTTTATTTGTTTTTTTTTTTAATTAATGCAAAATCACAAGAAATACGGGTGTATTGATATGTTTCAGACAAAAAAGTTTAATCATCATTGTGGAAATTTTACATGACGGACAAACGAGTGTAATTATCTAAACAGACGTCAGTTAATTGACGCGTTGATTGCTGAATAATTTATTTTAAAGAATTTGCCAATGTTTCTGATTTTTAATAATAAAGAGATGAACGTGTTGTCATATACCCTTGTCCTTACCTCAAAATTAGGGCACTCCGGGCTCACTTGGTTGGGAATCCATCCGAAGAATTTCAGAATAGAACGGTGATGGGCATTCGAACAGTAAAAGTTTATTTGAATACCTATAGGCATTTTCAGAATTGAATGTGTTAAGTGCCCCGTCACATGATTCTTTTGCTTTTATCTGATCCTGGTTACGACAACAATATCTTTATTTTGGATTAAATTATTATTTCCTCTGTAAAACATAAAACCACGGTTATAATTGTCGTTAAGCGTATATCCAAATCAAATGATTTGGAAACTCACTTTTGACAGTAATCATTTTCAGCACTGAACGTGTTGAAACATATGTACATTTCAAATAATGATCTGAATCAACAGATAACTCAGATGAAACATATATTAAGATTTTATTCGTAACTCATATATTGGCCCTCCTGTCGAAATTCCACAATTACGATTTTGATTTTCCTGGAATGTATTGATTGTATTATCATAATTTGTTCAAATATATTAACATAAATGGATGCCTCTTTTACATATTAAAATAATTTTATACTACATATATTGAATGATATATTTTGAAGAGAATTAAAATTTGTAAAACAAAATTAAACTTTCTTAATTAGTTCAAATTGAATTTGCTTAGTTCTTAAACGCATAAAGGGTTCAATTATGTCATGGAAACATTTCTTCAGTAAAATTTATTTATAATAATAAGTTATGATTTGTGCGGTAAACATAAACTCTGTCATATTAAAGTTTATCTAAATTCGTATAGAATTTTAGCCTCCTGAGAGAAATGTTTGCCTGGCTTATTTTATAAATATGTCTCATCTGATTTGTGACCTCATTTAGTATCAATATTCGTCCATTCTAGCTGTATCACACACGTCCATCACAAAGCGCGATAGCTGTGTAAATATTTTGTCAAAATGGCTTCATATTATGTAAAAATAAAATAATAAAATATGGCTTCTAGCACTATTGTATATTGGCCCGACGGAGTAATGTATAGCGCACCTAACAACAACATGCCTCATAGTTATAAATATATATCTCTACTCGCTTAGCTTTTACGGTACTTTAAATATATTTATACTGTGCAGCTGTGAAAAAAACCTGTATTGTAAACACTCCAATCTATGTAAAATTTCCTTTACACATAAAAAAAAAATTATAATAATCGAACGATTGAATTAAATGTTGACCGAGTAAAATTCGAAAAGCCCAATTTTAATTTGAATTGTTGGACAATTGGATAAGCCCAATTTGAATTTGAATTATTTAACAATTTGAAAAGCGTAATTTCTGAAGTGTAATCAGTTGAAACTTTAAATAATCTAGAATTATAATTTTTTTAAATTGGTTTATTATATTGACTCATAATTGCGTAATGGCTTTAATTTGGTAGCACAAATCATCCTAGTTTGGGTGGATTGTCTTTTATAGAAAAGAAAAAGAATTGGAAAAGCCCAATTTTAATTTAGCGTTAATCAACAATTCATAAATCCCAGTTTTTATTTGAGTTCTTAACAATCGTATGATTCATTTAATTCTAATGATTGGTAACTATATTTTTAGGTTCTTTCCGTAAACAAAAATGCTTGTAAATTAATCCGCTGTCAAATGTTAAATCTTTTTTTTTTCTAAATATGTTGTTGGTACGGAAATTTTTATAAATTACGGTCGTCCCTCGGTATCCACGCGGGATCGGGTCTAAGACTCCCCGTGGATACTGAAGTTCCGTATACTTTTAGTCATCTTTATACTTATACCTAATATAATGTAAATGCTATGCAAATAGTTATACTGTATTATGTAAGTTAAACATGGCAGACCTCTATGGCCTTAGTATGACGACTGTCTTCTAGCGTGAGGGTTGCATGTTCAATTTCCATTGGAACCCATATTTTAATTAGAAAAAATGATTCAAGTCTGCTTTTCACTTAAGGCCTTTTTAATTGAATTTCAATGAATACGAAAGCCAAGTGAATAGATCACAATCTAGTCTTCCATCTGGTTGGTTGAAAGAAAATTGTCACAACAATAGACCTGTCAGGTTGTACTGTATAATATGAAATTACAATAGATTACCACATAATACTTTTAAAATATAGTAAATATACTGAAATAAAGGCGGTGTCAATAGTTTTTAGTATAATTGGGCTTTTGGAGTTTTACATTTGCCATTCTTATTTTTAAGAAAACACGGTGGTTGGTTGGATGCATGATAGCTAGTGCTACACTTCACTCATATTTCAAAGGATCAACATTTAAATAATTTAATTGAATAATATGTACTGAGTGGATATACGAGTACTACAAATAATTGAAGAAATTCTGGAAATAGTTCTACAAAGATTTTATCATCTTTTAGTCTCTACATCATTTATATTTACAATTCAAAAACATTAATAATAATAAAAGGACAATTTATTTAGCGCCATTTATGGACCATCTCTCCTCAAGGTGCTGTAACTCGAGATTCCAACCCGTATTGACTGATTGAAAATAAAATAAGTTGAATGTAAGGTGATAGCTGAAACTATTTATTAATAAGATTGGGTACTTCCCTGCATCTGCACTTGTTTAGAAAAACATATTTGGTAAGAAAACTGCAGAAAACTTACTAAGGAAAGATGGACTACAAAGAAACATCCGGGTGTCGATCATCCGGGGCTCAATTATCCGCAAGTTGGATTAATCGTGATCCTCTGTAGTACAATTTTTTTCATTAATCCTTTAACGAATGTCCACAGATTGAAAATTACAAAGCAAGGACCTTAACTGTTATAAAATCTAGTTAACATTATACTAATTGACAAACATTAGTAAGCTGGTGGTGTTTCTCTGTGTCCACACTGATATGAAAATATGTGAATATAATTGCTGCAGTATGATACCGGTATTTAGCGGTTATATCTATTTAAGAAAGCTTATTCGTGTACTCATCTTGCGTAACAAGCATTTCAACTCTAAAAAAATGTTTAATTCAATATAAACTTAATTTGGATTAAACGTGTTTTTAAATTATCCGGGCTCGAGTGTTCCCCAATCACTACGGATAATCTGCGCTCTTCTGTATTTTACATTCACTGCACCGATCCATTTCAACGTATACAAAATTAGTAATTGCAAAAAAAATGCTAGGAGCCTATTAATTATGTTTATTTATAAAAGTTTGTGAGGTTTTATTGTTTTTCAAAAGATATATAAGCAAGTTAATTAGACAGAAGCCAAATTATAACCATATTTTAGGTCATTCAAAAAATTTCCACAGTTATCGGGCAAAATAAATGATTTCATCATGGAATAATCACAAACATCTTAGATAACTATAGACAGGCTTCAACATTCTTTAAAATCATTCATCAATTACTTTCAGTTTAATATATTTATGTGTGCATTTTTATTGAATGATCAATGTTTTTTTATCAATGGTCTTTTTTAGCGCAATGTTCTATACATTTAAAATTTTTCTCTGCCTGATATTTTATTGACAATGTTGCTATAAAATAGCCATCCTCTAATTACTTCTTCATATATATCTATGCTTTCAAAATGTAGCAGTTTAAAATGGAGAGCTAGAAATTTATTACTGTTTGTGAAATGAAAAAAGTTATGAACGATGGTTTGAATCTAGAAAGAATGGTGGTATGTGTTGTGATTCATGTTTGAGTTTTAAAAAGGTTCTGATATTTAGATTAAATGTTGATATTTGAATAATAGTACATGAAATGTAATCATGGTATTTATTAACCCTTTTTGTGCCCGAAGTTATTAGTATGGCCGTACCCAGCAGGCCGTGATTTTTTCAACAAAAACTAAACCTAAAAAATTTATATTTTTTGTATACAGATATAAAGGATATTATGAAAACTTACCAAATATATACACCGTGTGGCGTTTGAACTGTCGTTCACTCAGAAAAACACAGTTTAAATATTCACAAAATGTCAGAGGGTTGTCACAACTTGACACAGAAAACACGTTTACAGAAACACAACCAGAAAAAATATTCAAACACACTTTGTGAACTAAAATCAACAAATTATCTGTATGATGTATAATAAAGCACAAAAGGTAAATAAACTATAAAATAAAACCGTAAAAAGTCTATATAAACGTCGTATTATGCCGCAAAACTACCGCCAATAACCAAAGAATACATGAAAACACACTTTGTAAATAAATACTTTGAAAAATTAACAAAAATAACGCACAAAAGTTAAAAATCAACCATTGAACAAAACTGCAAATGAAGTCATTATAAATCATCGCAATTACGACGGAAAAAACTAGTCTGTAACCCTGTATCAGAGACACGTATTTACTGTCAGTGAAAGCTTTTAGAAAGATGACTGTAACTTTGATAATATCGGTAAATTGTTATATTTTAGTATTTCTTGACCATCCCAATAGATGTCCCTATGTGTTATAATTTATAAATTATTCCAATTGGATTTGATATTGACTTGCGACAAGCTCAAAGGAGAGCGCGTTTACGCGCTCATTTTGTATGGCCGGCCTGGCGAGCACTGAATCGGAGAGTGCGTTAACGTGCTCGTGGCAGCGAACCGGTTAACGAACTAACACTGAAAACCAAAACGGCAGTCTAAAAAGCTATAATTATACCATCTCTGATGTATGAATTTGAATTACGGGTTTCCTTCAGATGACATATTAAGGCACTCGAAAAATGTTAGCAGAGACACCTCTGACAAGTAATTAAGATTCAATTGTATCAAAGAGCAGTATCAAATTATGAAGTTTAGAGAAGAGCAAATTGCTGTAGCATCGAGATTCTGGTGTCACGTGCACGCCTACTGTGGTCTGGACATGTGGCTCGCATGCCTGACATACAAATATACACTGATGATCTTTTTCCACAACATAACACTTATACAACAATGTATGAAATCACAGCTGACAAATATACACTGATGATCTTTTTCCACAACATAACACTTATATGACAATATATGAAATCACAGCTGACAAATATACACTGATGATTTTTTTCCACAACATAACACTTAGACGACAATGTATGAAATCACAGCTGACAAATATACACTGATGATCTTTTTCCACAACATAACACTTATACGACAATGTATGAAATCACACCTGACAAATATACACTGATGATCTTTTTCCACAACATAACACTTATATGACAATGTATGAAATCACACCTGACAAATATACACTGATGATCTTTTTCCACAACATAACACTTATACGACAATGTATTAAATCAATAAATATAAAGTGTACGTTTACATACGATAACAATGGATTTGTTGGTGCAAGGGGTGTTTTAGTATAGCAAAGGCACACCGATAAATTGGTACATTAGGGCTATAAGGGTTAAAGATACTTTTCCCCCTCCAAATTTGGTCACTTCTTGTTGAATGATGACACTAACTCTGTCTACCATGTGATATTTTGAGTCGTTGGGGTTGCATAGTGATCTTTTGAATCCGTGCCAACCTTCGTGACCTTATATCTCTGGTGAAAAAGATCTCTTATGATTGTATTCTCATGGATTTTGAAAGAGATGTAAAAGGATGATTATACATTGAGAACTTTTTTAGAATAATATCTGTTGTATTTTGCTTTGAACGTTAAATAAGTTGAAGTGAAGTCTGAACATTAAAAGGGAGTGATTAGAATAGAACAAAACCTTGTATAGAATATCTGGTATTACAATGGTTGAAGAGTAAGAAATGATAAGACAAAGGATAACTGTTAGATGGATGTAATTAAGAGGGGAATCAATAAGAGGAGTGGTTTTTCCACGTTGAGATATTGAGTTGTAAAATATTTACGAAACAAATATATATGAGAGTAACAGAATAGCATTAGAAGGCGTGAGCTATGTGCATGAATAGAAAGATGTAGAGATTTTTGCCTACCCCAAAAGGAACATGATATGATAGTGTGTGTGCATAAATATAATTATTTGCTACGTCAATATGTATACGTGGGTATTCGTAACAATTCAATGCATTAAAGCTATGATGGACATTTTGAGGGGATGTCGAAGCCTTATAGATAGCTAATAACACGGCATTGATCTGTCTACATGTGCCCTAACACGAGTTAATTGTTTTTGTTTTGCAAATTGTCCCCGTAAATGCTCATTCCGCACACCCTCTCCGCTGGCTATGTTGTGTCTGTGTGTGCAACGCATCGCATTATCCCGCATCGACGCACACACCAACAATAACACACTCTATGGCCCATCTGTGTCTATGGCTCAACACTGCTTCCGCTATCTACACATCTGGGGGGCCATTTATCTATGGAATATGGATTTGTATCACATTTTCTTTTCTTCTTTTTTCATTATTATATTATTTTTTTACTGCATTTATAAAAATGCACACTTCAAATTTCTTTGCACCCCCTTTTGCAAATACTTTTTTTTTTTAAATGCTTGCTACACTGTATCGTATTTTATTGATTTATTTTATATTTTCGCTTGCTTTTTGGATTGTATCGTTGTTTTTTTTATTTTGCATGTATCAAAAATATTTATTTCGATTCACTTTTTTTTTTTTTTAAATCCAAAATTTATCTTTGAATTTATGTTTTATGTCCCATCACCTCTATTTGCACAATATTGTGAATGTGTAAATTGCATTGTTTGATTACCATTTTGTTTTAATTTTATATAAATTATTTTTGTGTTTTCGTAATTTGTTTTGTCTTTAATTCCGTATCCATCGATTCACTTTTACACGCAATAAAATTATTTTTCACATTTATTAAATATTTTTTTCTTAAAACGAATCTCGATGTAATCTTTTTTTGCTGCCGATGGAATATTAAAATCCGAACGACATAAAACAAAACAAATTGCTAAATGCGAAAATTGAACGGAAAAAAAAAAAAAAACCAATAGGCTGGCTGAATTCAATAGCTGGCATTGTAAAAAGGAGGTTCACTTCTTATGTGAAATTGCATTTGGGCGCCAACGCAGCGAGCGGAGGGGACAGAAGACCTTCTTCTCCGACTGTCGGTCAACACACTGGCAAAGATGGGCATTCGAGAGTGTCGAGGTTTGGCGGCATCCCGAGAAGGATAGCGGACTGTGATGTGGATGGACTGGCCCATGACAAGAGGCAGCAGGAGTATGGACACAACTTCGTACCTGGTTTAAGGTGAGTGAATGTTTCTCAAAGTCTCGTAGTTTTGTTGACGAGTTTTCAAATCTTAAGAAATTCTGTTCTTATAACAGGGGCCGATAAAACTTAAGGTCACTAGTGTTTCGTAACTTTTTCACCTATAATTTACAGTATAATCCTTGTGTGACCCCCACGTAAATGAAAAACAAATACAATTTTCTTGGTTAACATCCATGTTTCCTTCCGAGAAGGATAGCTTAAGTGCCGAAAGTTATTAGTATGCCCGTACCCAGCAGGTCGGGATTTTTTCAACAAAAATAAAACCTAAAAAAATTATATTTTTTGTATACAGATATAAGGATATTATGAAAACTTACTAAATATATACACCGTGGGGCGTTTGAGCTGCCGTTCACTCAGAAAAACACAGTTTAAATATTCACAAAATGTCAGGGTTGTCACAACTTGACACAGAAAACACGTTTACTTATAAATATAGTGGAATATAATATACTTTGTGAACTAAAATCAACAAATTATCTGTATGATGTATAATAAAGCGCAAAAGGTAAATAAACTATAAAATAAAACCGTAAAAAGTCTATATAAACGTCGGTATTATGCCGCAAAACTACCGCCAATAACCAAAGAATACATGAAAACACACTTTGTAAATAAATACTTTGAAAAATTAACAAAAATAACGCACAAAAGTTAAAAATCAACCACTGAATAAAACTACAAAGGAAGTCATTTTAAATCATCGCAATTACGTCGCAAAAAACTGTAGTCGGTGACCCTGTATCAGAGACACGTATTGACTGTCAGTGAAAGCTTTTGAAAAGATGACTGTTACTTTGATAATATCGGTAAATTGTAATATTTAAGTATTTCTTGACCATCCCAATAGATGTCACTATGTGTTATAATTTATAAATGATTACAATTGGATTTGATATTGGCTTGCGACAAGCTCAAAGGAGAGCGCGTTTACGCGTTCATTTTGTATGGCCGGCCTGGCAAGCAATGAATCGGAGAGCGCGTCAAAGCGCTCGTGGCAGTGAACCGGTTAATTTATCCAGGTAGGAGTAACGTAAAACAGTTTGTTACAATTCATGTAAAATTTGAAGTTGAATCTTTGAAATAATCAATACTAAATATTTGGCTCACTCGTTGAAATGGCTGTAGTCATTAAATCACACATTTTGAGAGCAAAATCTCCTGAGGGGCGCTCTAACTCGGGACTCAAACCCACTTTTATTGACTGATTAAAAATATAAAATAAATATAAGTTAACACATCAATCAACAATTCCCAGGACTAACCAACAGATGGCGCCTCTAATAACAAATCCATACCATTCTCAGTTAGTACCAACCTTTAGACGTTACGTGTCAAACTTTTGTGACATTCCGACATTGTGTCATTGAGTTACAGTGGTTTTAGTGACGTTTCTTTTGCTATTTTCAAAACAATGGAAAAAACCGAATTTGTGTGTTGATAAAACATTGCTTTTTAATGGGAAAAAATACCGTTCAAACTCAACAATGGCTTGAAAAGTGTTATCCGGCCTCTGCTCCGTCGAAAACAACCATTTGTCGGTGGTATGCTGATTCGTAACACGGTCGTACAGACACCAATGCTGAATGCTCTAGTCGTCCAAATGAGGCTGTTACACTAGAAAACATAAAAAAACCCTCAAAATCGTGATGGAAAATCGCAAAGTAAAGTTGCGTGAGATAGATGACATCCTGAAGATATCATTTGGTAGTGTTTACACTATTTTACATGAACATTTGGTCAAGAAAAAGCTTTTTTCGAAATGGGTGCCGGGTTTGCTCACAATGGAGCAGAAACAACAATGCATCGATGATTCAGAGCGCTGTTTGGCACTGTTTACGCGAAATAAACAGAAGTTTTTGCGTCGGTATGTGACAATGGATGAAACTTGGATCCACCACTATACTCCGGAATCAAATCGGCAGTCAGCTGAGTGAAGAGCAGCCGGTGAAAGTCGTCCGAAGCGACCAAAAACTCAACAGTCGGCCGGGAAGGTTATGTCCTCTGTATTTTGGGTTGCGCATAGTATAATATTCATTGATCACCTTGAAAAGGGAAAAATCATCAATAGCGAATATTACATAGAGTTATTGGAGCGTTTGAAGGCAGAAATAGCAAGAAAACAGCCCCATATTAAGAAGAAAAAAGTTCTCTTTCATCAGGACAATACATCGTGTCACAAGTCGATGATAACGATAGCCAAATTGCATGAGTTGAACTTCGAATTACTTCCGCACCCACCGTATTCTCCAGATTTGGCCCCCAGCGACTATTGGCGGTTTGTAGACTTCAAAAAGATGTTCGAGGAAAAGAGATTTAGCTCCAATGAAGAAATGATTGCCGAAACTAACGCCTATTTTGAAACCTACGATAAATAGTTCTACGCGACTGGCATAGAAAAGTTAGGAAAGCGTTGGAATGAATGTATCGCTCTTGAAGGAGTTGTTTGATGAATAAAGAAGAATTTTGGCAAACAAATGTTGTTTTAGCAGTTAGTCCCGGGACTTATTGATCTATGTGTTAATACATCCCACACACAACATTGAATCTGTTAAAACTTTCTGTAAATAACAAAATCCAATTTGTAAATTTTAGATATAACGCTGTGCCTCAACCACCCCCGCGTAGAACGGCCGAGTCCTGGAGCCTGCCTGGTTCCCCGCTGCCGGCGAGACCCTCGTAGCCCTTCCGCGATGCGGCGAGCAGCACGAATCGCACGCGTCACCTCCTCACACCGCCCCAATCGCTGGCGGCTACACTCATCGTCACCGTCGCACCTGTAACCTGATTACCTATTTTACTCGTTATGAAAACAAAAACTATGTCCTCACCTTTGCTTATATCGACTGCATGGTTGTACTGAATAGCAATTTGAGAAGCTACGAGTATGCTTTGTTAACATGTGCCGAATACTGCTCGGTCTATATAAACGCACATTTTAGGAAATTAGCGAATATTCTGACGTATAAATGACTGAGGATAGTGGATGAACTATAGTGGCTTTCCACACCTCACAACACATTGTTCGCCCCTACACTCTTATATATGTACTTGAGGTTGATATCCGTGGCCTAGTTGATACAACGCTGGAGTATAACCTGGAGATTTCAAGTTCAATTCCCAATGGTATCCAAAAAAATGTAGTAGAATAGTTTGGTAAATACTGGGCTTATATTGCCAACTTGTGCGATAATGAACTGCGAATTTTGTGCCTACTCCAGTGGTTCTTAAGCCTGAAGGCTTGATTGATGTGACAAATATGATTTGTCTCCTGGCCATGCTCTAATACCGTGTTGTTTCTAATACCATTATGATATTGTTCGGGCGTGTTGAGGGGCACTATATGAATGTATGGAAAACTTGAGATTAATGGCAAACAATGTTAACTTGTGAAAGCAAGTATCAGGGTTCTCATCTAATTCGATTATGTATACAAACATTATACATACTACCGGTACCGTTTTACGATATTATTTGAAGAAATGTAACATCTCACTGTATGGGCTTGTATGGAATTAAAATAATTGAAATCTGAATTGGACAATGAAATTTTATTTGTTATTCTATATGACAATCATAGAGTTGATTCAATATATCGTATAAATGATTATTGACTCGGTGAATATTTTTAACTCTGTTGAGCAGAAATCCAATTATTTGGCTGGGTATTCGTCACGTGTAAACAAGGCATTAGTTCTGTGGATGCTCGAGTTAACTAATTTTAAAAAAAAACAGCTACTAGAACAGTTTGAGAAATGCTGCTTCCACTACATTAAAAAAAGGGAGGAGTACAAAATATAGTTTTTCTCTTCACTTTCGAACACCTTTTTCAGTGTGTATATCGACCATATAATACAATGTAGATTTGCTCAAGATATTACTTAATACAATACTATTTCCACTTGGTAATCTATCCGTCAGGTTGTAATGAATACAATAAAAGTGTAATATAATATGAGATAATTTTAGTTAACTCGAGTTCTAAGGATTTTTTCAACTTGTTTTGATAATTGCAACGATGACGAATGTAATTTTTATATAAAAGTGTAATATCTTTACATAATCTTTGTAGAATCGCAGAATTATTCAACCGTGCTAATTGTTGGCATATTTTAATTGTTGTTCAAGATTGTTAATATATTTCGGTTGAATTTAAAATAAAAAATTGTTACATTAAATGAACTAAAGATTGTACACTTCTTATTTTTAATATATATATTGATTTAAAAAATAAACTGAAAGAAATTGTGAACTGTGAATGTAAATTTTTAAAACATCTGAATAATATTTTTGAATCATCTGAAACCATCTGATCTGGAAAAAAGGAAGAAATTAAACAGTATTTCCTCTTGGAGGGTGTCATCCTATGACTGACTTTTAAGAGGAAGAATGATAAAACCAATAAGATTCATCATCTTGGTTCATATTTGTCTGCTGCAGAATTTAGACTCCATCTTTCCTCCATTCGTCTCGGCTTTCAGTGGGTTTTGCATCTACTACACTCTAGCAAACTATCTGATGTCTTCTATTATGTAGGCAGCCTCACATCAATAAACTTGTGCACTACAAACGGACTATCATCGAAAATTTCTATTCAATGGGCCCGACAATTACTTGTGTTATTTTTGGTTCCCTATTTGTGAATCAAATCGGATGCCCGTCTTACACCATGCATCAGTGATATGAAAGGGAGATTCACAGTCTCAACCTAATGTGGGAGAATGAAGAATGCCGGACTGTGAATCAACATGAATGGAGGTATTTTATAGTATCTCTGTGATCCTAATGGAGTATATTAGGTGATGATGATTCTTGAATGTAACTAATAAGAGCATTTCTTTACTCACAATGGGATGACTTTATTAAATGAATTGTCGGAAATAATAGTATTAATTAATGAATTGAAATTTTCGATAGTCGTAGATATAAGTAGGCCACTTCGCATAAAAGTTTTAATAGTAATTTTTATGATTAGTTACTTTTAGTTTTAGCTTAAAGTATTTACGTGGGTGGATCAAGAGAAGCTCCTCAGACTAATAACATATAGATCAGGTGTTATCGACACGATAGGAACGGAATACATCATCGGCACCAACCAATTATCTTGTTAATAAATTATAAATCTTTATAGTTTTTCTAGGTCTTTTCCACTATGGGTGGTCGGTATTTCGAGGCCTCGAGTAAATACTTCTGATGTATACATACAATAATACTCAGGCAGTATTGCGGATATCATGTTTTTTTTTTATAGAGATAGATAGATAACTATTCGTTGTCCCTACTCCAATTTTAGTTTTTTTATTAATGTAATTGGGTGCCTTTCTTAATATAAAAATAAAATAAAGCAATTTTCCGTGTTAGACAGCTCTAATGCCATACAGTAATGAGGAAAAATATTGTTTATTTCTTCATCTTTTCGAAGTGGTTCAATATCTTTTTCATTATTTAAAAATGTTTCTCTGTAAACATGAGTTATTTTTTAATAATCAATACTAGGATTTTTTTTAAATTAAGAAATTTTATTTTATAAACTTAACAGCAATACCTTGTATAGTACGGTTAATATGTGATGAAAAAACATTGTACTATGCAATATCGCACTGATCAAATTGTTTAATATAATGTGTTCCAATCGTACTGTTATATGTGTGTTTTAATATCATACTGTTATAGGTGTCGATACGTAACAGTTTGCTTGTTCAAATTAGTAGCACTAAAGATTTTTATGATAAACAAATAACGTCAAAACAAAAAGGGAAAGAAAATTTTTATTTCAAAAAATATTTTAACAATGTATTTTGCAAAATTATTGTTTTCTTTTCTCAGCTTACATATCTTTATAACAATGAATACCATTCTGTAATAGGATTTGGAGTGATACTGATATATGCTTTGTGCTAACTCAAGTACACAAGTTATAATACAGTATTTATAATGACATTACAATGTCAGTACGTAATGCAATTAAAAATAAATTGTATTTTTTTAATTATAAACCGTTGAACAGCAAAGATATGTACTGTTCAAAACCGTACTACGCAAAGGTATTGTCTAGTTATATTAACTATTTTATTTTTAAAAGAAGTGTACAATATCTGAGATAAAACACTGGAATGCACTCCAATTATATTATCTACAGCACTATATAGCGAGCTGTCGGCTACATTTTGTACATATATTAAGAATGAGAAGAATTACATAAAAGTAATTGTTTTATTACATAGCGTGATTGCTTTTGAAGTTGCTTTTAAATCAAAATAAAAGCTTTTCAAATTTGCAGTGTTTAAGCTGTTTTTTTTTTTCAATTTATATGTGACGTGCGAGTGTTTTTTAAGTAGTTAAAAAATTCTATTTTTATATTGGAAAACAAAAAAAAAATATTATTTTCAGTGTCGTTTGTCAAGTCCCCAAAGCTGCCATATATCCTTGATTATCTCTTACGTGTTGCCATATTAAAAAAAAAAAAAAACAGTTTTTTTTTCTAATGTAAAATCATTTAGTTTCGTATTTATATTTTAAGTATTCAAAGATAACATTTAGTTGGATAGCTTATTTGAAAATATATTAAATTTTAGTCATTGAAAAGTCAATAAGATTAACTTATAAGTGCAATAGTTTATTTTTTATTATTATTTATATTTTGTTTTGAAAAATGCAGACAAATCTAGTATAAATATTAACTTTATTCGATATAATACACAAAAGCTATTTTGCCGAACCCATTATATATTTCTATAAAAAATTAATATACTTTTTTATTATACAATCGACCAAAAAAATTGAAGCTGATAAAAATACTGAGATTTGATTGGTTCTAACTTCAAGAATTTAGCCAATCAAAACTTACATCGTTTCACGAAAAATGACAACAAATCTACTTATATTCAATACTGAATCGACAATATTTACTATTTTGGGATTTTCCAGATTTAAATATATTTAAATAAATAATAATTCACAAGTAGACTAGTAAATTATGTTATTTTTTTTAAATTTAATGTACACAAAGTATGCACTCAATCCTAATTATTTTATTATATTTATATGGAAATTCAATCCATATCATTCTATTTTTTTTTTACACTACGTACCAATAAACTTTTATAAATAATAAGAATAAAATAATCAACATATTTATTTTTAAAATATGACTAGAACATCCTCCGTAGCCTAGTTGATTAGATGTCCATCTTCCGACCCGGGGGTTGCAGGTTCAACTTCCATTGGTATCAAGATTTTTTTTTTTAAAAATGATTTCCGTCTGTTTTTCTTCAATTCAGGCCTTTTGAACATCAATGTCTTTCTGGTTGATTGGAATAAATTACCACATGGCAATAAGCACACCAAGTGGAACTGTATACAATGTAAGTGTTACACAATTCATCCTTAAGAGTAAAAAGAAAAACAGATCATTAGGTAAATGCCTGTCGGACAAAAATCCAACATGATTTAGTATAACAGCCATTTTTCTTTTAACAATGACACTGCTGATGAAATTTATGCCCGGGTATCATTAGTATATATTATTATTATAGGTAGCATGAACACTGTCACATATGTTCATGAAAAAAAAAAAAAAAAGATTTAAAAAATCATTAAAACAGTATTTCTAAGTTCTAGATAGGAACTTATCTAGTAAGGAACTTATCTAGATAAGAACTTATCTAGGAATCATTAAAACAGTATTTCTAAGTTCTAGATAGGATCTTATCTAGATAGTTCTAGATAGGAACTTATCTAAACAATTTTTAAATTGTTTCAATACGACTCTACACTATATTCAGTTTGTTTATAAACTTCACCATAATCAGGAATTGAACCAGAAATGGCATAGAATGGATGCTAGTTATCAGGGTTCCAATTGAGAAAGAAGATACGGACAAACTGCTAGTATTCTTTATGCAATAGGATATGCCTATCAAAATTGGGCTATATAGTCATCTCAGGTGACACCAACAACCATTTACTCTAATTCCCCACTTTGTAATGACCCTTCATTTTTTCATTAGGGTAAATTGCTTCAACTACCACGTTTGGTAATATCTAATTTTTTTTTTGCTTTCACTGTAAATATGCACACTTAATCAGGACTGACACAAAATTTAATTAAATCTTTCTAATTAATTGTCTGACATATCTTATTTTTCATGGCTGTTCACCTAAATATGGATATTCCCAGTCAATTGGCAACATTGAGTCAAATGAATTAATTGAAATACAGAATATATTCTAATAGCACAACCACAGAAAACTCGCTATCAAAATTTTAAATAAACTTTTTAATCAAATAAGAATGTAAATTTCTTACTTGCAAATAGATGGAGGCAAGTTTGTAAATGAGTGTTCTCGTATTGATTGGCGTTGAGTTATTTGTCAAAGTAGATCTTCGTAAAATGTCAGAATTTTCAAAACTAGTGTGAAACTTAGAAATGATAGGTTTGTCTGCATTTTTCTTAGATTATCAATTTCTTTTTGATTGTGAAGATTGATTCATTGTGATTGTATAATAAAATATATTTAGTTTTTACTTTATGTACTGTCTTAATAAACATAACAAGACTTAATTTTTTATACATGGTATAGCAATCCCTTTGTGAGTCTATTTATTTTATCGTTTAAGGAAATGAAAGGTTATGTAATACCTACCAACTTGAAATAGCTGTTGACAATGTGCGTAGTTACTTTCTTAGAGTGACACATAATAATAAATAGAAGACTTGTAATAAAATGTCAATTTAAAAGGCAGCTCATAAGTGCCACTATATATCAACTATATAATAACAAACAAACCTTGATATTGTAATTCCCAAGTATGCCACTCTACATCGTAATTCCCAAGGGTAACAACAAACCTTGACATCGTAATACCCGAGGGTAATAATTAACATTGTTATTCCGAAGTATACTTCTGTACATTATAATTTTCAAGGGTAACAACAAACCTTGATATTACAGTTCCAAAGTACGCCACTGTACATTCTAATTCATCATAACAATAAATCTTGACATTGTAATTCACGAGTACACCACTCTATATTGTAATTCCCAAGGGTAATAAATAAATAAATATTGGCATAGTAATTTCCAAGTATATGCCACTGTACATTGTAATTTCTGAGAGTTACAAGAAACCTTGACATAGTAATTTTCGAGCGTAACAATAAATCTTGACATTGCAATTCCGAAATACACCACTTTAATTCCTAAGGTTAATAAATAAATACACTTTGACATAGTAATTCTCAAGTACACCACTGTGCATTGTAATTCCCAAGGGTAATAACAAACCAAATCCAGGTACATCGCTGTACATTGTAATTCCCAAGAGTATTAACATTTGACGTAGTAATTCCCAAGTTTATTGTATATTGTAATTCCCAAGGGTAATAACAAACTTTGACACTAATTCTCAAGGGTAACAACAACCCTTGACATGACACAAAGGTCTAGTGACAGATTACTCTCCTTGCATTTAGTGTGGTTCTGGAAAATTGATTGTATTAATTATTAGATTATTGGCACTTGTAATGCTGCCTCTGATGTATGAGCAGATATCGAGACTGTTAAGATATTGCATTTTATTACAGTTTAATTGTGTAATTATTTGTCTTTGAAAGTAAATGCACAGAAACCAAACCTTCAATTTCAAATATTCTATTTCTCTTATATTTATTTCAATCGATCTTTCTGACATTATATTATAAATTTGGTGTTATCTTTAAAAGAAACCATGACTTTAGTTTGATATTTAATAATTGATGAATTAACAGTGTCAATAGCAATTTAAAGTTGGTATATATTGTCAAGCGAGTTGCTTTAAATCAAACGTGACCATCTCTTGAAGTTTTTTTTTATTTTTCTCCTGATTAATGTAACTTAAATATAACTTCCGTGGTCACATGATAGAACACTTGACCCGGAGGTTTTGAGTTAGATTCCCGACTGTCTAATAAAGAAAGTTGTTTCATATTTTTCACATTCAGGTAGTTTGACGTGAAAAGTAAGTGAAATGTGTAAATATTATACACAAATTCTAAAAACAAGTTGAAAATAATAATTGTGTGTCATAAATGGACTTCTACAATATTTATACCAATTAAATAAATATATTGGAAGAGATAACTAATATGGTAATAAAATTAATAATATTCAAACTCTGACTACTAAAATGAATAATTTTATTTTATTTTAATCCAATGTCTTAATTTATTTTGACCCTATCCAATGTACCGACCTATCGGCGCTTCTTTTCTATACAAAAAGGCCCGTGGTATATTTAAATGAGTACCTTTCTAAAACTGTCAAATGCAACTGTCATAAAACTGTTAAAAACAGGTAAACACACCTTTATGCCTTCCAATGTACTTTTCACATTGTTTATTATTTTTATAAACAGTTTCAATTCTACTTCAAATTCAGTTTTTTATGTGACTTCTTATTAATTTTTTATTTCATGTGTAATAAATAGTATATAAGTGTAATGTTGTGGAAAAGACAATCATTTTATATTTATCAACTGTGAAATTTTGATTGATGGTAGTTGACAAGCTAATTTATTTTTTTCAATATTTATATATACACTATTTTTCATGAAACTACATATGGGTCTTGAAATATATACCGATTAAAAAGGGTGAATATTTCTTTTTAATATCTTGAATAAAAATGTGTAGTTTTTCTCACATTGTTTAGAAACTATGTAACTTTTCTAGTTAACATGTCAATTACACTTAGTAAACAGTAAACTGAAGAGTTGTTAAAAAAAAGGAAAAACCTTTCACTCTTTCACAATTATTTACATTAATGTAACTGGACTCAGTTCATAGAAACAAAATATAACGTGACTCGATAATTTACAAAAAACAAAATTTAACTTGACTCAATAAATTCAAGAAACAAAATGTAACTTGACTCAATAATTTAAAGAAACAAAATATAATTGGACTCGATAATTTATAGATACTAAATATAACTTGACTCGATAATTTAAAAAAACCAAAATATAACTTGACTCAATAATTTATAGAAACAAAACATTAAACCCGATGAAAAAATTTGTATAGAGATGGTCAATTTTCGAATTGTGGCAACTCGGAATAATTATGAATTATATTATTTTATTTTCCCAATTTTTTTCTTTAAAAATTGTGCGAAAGTAAGAGATTCTTTTCGATGGTTTATTTTTTAGAAATTATGTTTAAAAAGGCTCAATTTATTTTATTTATAAATAACGTTATTAAAATTTTATTGTTTTATATAAGTGAATCCCATCCATAATTTGTAGAATTTATTTTTGTTTATTCTCATTATTATTTTGTCTTATTTT
This sequence comes from Odontocerum albicorne, assembly GCA_949825065.1. Taxonomy (NCBI): domain Eukaryota; kingdom Metazoa; phylum Arthropoda; class Insecta; order Trichoptera; family Odontoceridae; genus Odontocerum; species Odontocerum albicorne. Next base: position 18,147,631 of record OX463861.1, read on the forward strand.
AAAAATCAGTGTTTTTCTGATTTCATATGTATGTTTTTTTTTATTTCGATATTTATTACTTTTAAATTATATATATTTTTTTATTTATTCGGACACATTTAAAAATGAATTTTTAATAAAATTATATTTTCTCCTTAAGAAGGAACAATTGCAATAACTGAGATTTTTTTATTTAAGTAGTATTTTTCGAAAATGTTACCCCTCTGAATTGTTTGTTTTATTTTGATTTATTATTTGACAAAAAATGTGAAGTTTATTAAAATAATTAATATTCAAAAGCAACACCAACAATTGATTTCTCTGGCACCTTTACACGTCAACTTTCCTGGTCTAGTTTACTGTCTTCCAATCCAGACATTTCGGGTTCGATTCCTGTTGGTACCCAATTATTTTTAAAAAGGGTTCCAATCTAGTTTTCACCTAAGGTCTCTTTAACATCTGTCTGGTTAGTTGGCAGAAAATGTAATACAGTAAAATATAAAAAAATATTAGAAGCGCACATCTGTTATCAATAAAAAAAATCTTACAGATTTCCATGCTATTTATTAGTCTTCCAACACTCCATCACGGAAGAAGTCAATTCCATGCAATAGGGGGCAGTCACTTCATACATCAAATGATAGTTTAAAATAATGTCCAATTCTCTTCAAAATCCAGCTAACATTTCGATAACCAGCTGATTTCAGAATAACACTTTCCTAGGAACAAGTTTAACACAGGCCTATCATACTCATTTTGCACCACGGACCACATAAGCTATTTTACATTAGACCGAGGGTCGCATGTTTTCAATATTAAAAAAAAGACAGAAACAAATTTATTTACTTCATAATTACTAAATGTTGAACCAATCAATTAATCGTATGAAGGGAGGGGCATACCTCTACTTCAAGTAAAATTGAATTAACAACTTGTAGGACCAAGATATTATTTATATAAAATCCATTTTTCCTTTTTATATATAAATATATAAAAAAATTATGAATTTAAAATAAATCTATTTCTATTTAATTGGATAACGATTGAAATATAAAAATCATGAATAAAAATGTCAAAAAAATATATTAAAAATATTAGTTCTGTATTAACCACTTGACAGTTTTGCCCGAGCGAGACTCTGGCATGAAGTTTCTTTTTATACTGACGAGCCCGAGTCTCGTTCGGGCAAATCTTGTTTCGACTTGTTGGGAGTGTTTCTCCCGAACGTCGTTTCGGCAGACCTTGTTTCAACTTGTTTTCTCCGAACTGAATATATTTTCGTATAGAATTTATTCGTTCACAGTTCGTCATTGTGTTAAAAATCCGACTGTTAAGTGGTTAAGAGAGTTTATTCACAAATAATGTCGTGAGCTACTTTCGGATCTTTATTAATGATAAATATGCGTAAATAGCCTTAAAAAACTTAATTATTTATTGAAACTGAATAGTAATGATTTCTTTTATAAAATAAAACACATTGTTAAGATTCTTCTGTGCAACATTTGAATATAAAATAATATTTCATATTAATTAACTATTATATTTATAATAAAATATACTTTTTGACTATTGACAGGACAAAACTTGGATGATAAAAGGAAGATTAATTGTGGTAGAAATGAGTGTTGCGTAGAATTTACGGAAAAATAATGAGGACATAAGGAAAATATGTGGATTTAAAGATCGTATCGTGGCCAAACATCGTAGTCGAAGATACCCTCGCCATTACAACGGATCAACCAAATTCAGTTTGAAAGTGAAGCTGTGCTGTGGAGTTTTTTGTTTCTTTCTTTTCTCTTTAACCCTTCCTTTCCTGTGATGTGTAACTAGTACATGTTGCTTCTAAAAACTTTAATATCTCTATAAATATAATAAATACTGGGTTCAGATTTTAGGTATTCCTCCGTAATACATTTACGCATTGAATGAAAAAAAAATAATATTAATAATCAGCACTTATCGGCCACATCAGAGATATTTTGAGAAAATCGGGAATAAATTCACCAATACAATCAAACATGTGCCAGTGTGTGACGTAGGTATATTCATTCTAAAAAAACGCTATGGGTGAGGAAGTGACGCTATTCACGTCTCACTCTCGCTCTACTTCGGTATATGGGAATGCAAGAAATAAAATCTCAGTTCGCTCATTTCAGTAGCTCGCGGGCTTTCGTTTGAGGTGGTCGCTTCACCTGTTTTGTGAACGTCGGTCGGTGTTTTTTAAATGTTTTCAGCAATTAAATTTCAATTATTATCACTTTTGACTTCAAATTTAATTAACTTAAGCGATTGGCTATGAATATTCTTATTTTTCGAGCATAGGAAGGGAAAGGTTAAATGAGTGACAACGTTGTACACCAGCAAATTCACTGGCCACACCATTATACTGGAGCCAATGGCTCATCAAATTGGGACATTTAGAGAACATGTTTTTTCCATTTTTTGAAAGAATATATATGATCGCAGTCATAGGTTTCCTTATACCCCCGAATGCTTGTGTCATTCGAAGGGAGTAGTACGGCGCAGGTTTCGAACCGGCGACCTTTCGCACGAAAGTTCAGTGCATTACCGCGTGGCCATGCATCAGTTACGGTGCTTAAGATGAAAAAATGGCTTCGACATGTTTAGGCTACATAAAAAAATGAATGATAAAAGATTTACGAAAAATCTATACATGTTGTATAAAAGATACGGAGTAATTTGGGAAAACCTAGAAAAATGCGGCATGGAAGTCCAACTATTTAATTTATTATTTTATTTTATGGACACCATGAAATATCAGTAAGGCCGAGGCCACACCAAAATGCTTCGTTAGGTGCTAAGCTAGGTTTTACGTGACTCATATGCTAGATGACTTCATGCATGGCCACACCAAAGTGCTTCGCACAAATTCATTTGACATTTGGGTGCGGTTGAGTCAACAAACGATGCCACTCTCAAAACTAACCAATTTCTTTACAACTTACTTTATCTTTATTTACTACCTGTGCAACTTCATTCCAAAGTGATTTTATTACAGGTACATTTTTGTATAATTTGCTCGATGGGTTCCACAAAGGCTCCCTTTTATACACGGCTGTTATTAAAACTTCCGCCATCTTGTAAAATCATGGTGACACAATAAAATTAACCAACACGTCTGTTCGCTAGGAGATTCACTCGGTGACTAATTGTCATGTAGCGTGGCGCAAAGCATGCAGTGTGGCCATTGCGATAGTATGCAGTGCGTTGGTTTGCTAGGATATGTCGCCTGACTCGCAGCGTAGCTCTAAGCATCAACCGAGGTTCCTACCTGTGTGGCCGAGGCCTAAAAGTTGTCAATTTATTATTAACGTTTTTCAGTAAATTATGTGGAAACCACATTGAACATTTACTTTTCATTTTATTCTGGCAACATATACATTATCCGATAAAACCAGTATTATTAGATTATTGACAGTATAGTATTATTAGATTATTGTAAAATTCTTTTTTACTTAACCGATGATATAAACTGATCTGTCATTTCTCAAATTTTCTTATTACACTTTCGTTGTATACAGTACAACCTGGCGAACCTATTGCCATATGGTAATCTCTTCAATTTTCGACGTACATATATCACGTCATTTCCCTGTTGGGGTATGCAGAGACGACAGAGCACTAGACATCCTAAGCCGACACACATCCTTTACCTCTTCTATATCCATATAGAGTGATGCATATGTCATTATCTGATTTGTTGCGCTTATAATGAGATAGTTAAATTTAAAAAAAAAATAATTTGTTTGTATAGTTTTTATACACGCACATACCATCACGCCATTTCTCTGTCGGAGTAGGTATAAAAAAAGCGCGGGACTTTCCTGTCGCGACACATCTTTTGCCTTTTTAACATCCATACACCTTTTCATAAAACTAAGATTTCCCTGATCTTTTACATTTCCTTCTTTTTGAAAATATTCACTCGATCAAACATTCTTTCATTGGTCTTCATCTACCACGCCTTTCACTCACATTTGAACAATATATTTATTTTGTTAGTATTTCTTCATTCATTTGTTACTGTTTTTTCAGTCATCCGTTCTACGTACCCAAACCATATCAGCATGCTCTTTTTCAACTTTCTTAACAGCCTTAAGTTCACATTCATCCCTAATCACTTCATTCCGTATTCTGTCATATATTGTCACCCCATGTATACTTTTCAAAGCACGTATTTCTACAGCAGTTATTCGACTTCTTTCAGCGTTCTTCCTGGTCCACGTTTCACTCACATACAGCAAATTTGGCACCAAAATACTATTGTAGACTATCATCTTAGCAGATTTTTATACTGTCCGGTTCAAATATATATATTAGGTGTACCGGAAAAGAATGTCGTTTTTTCAATAAAACAATTTGGTGCATTTAATGTATTTATTTATTAAAACTTAGTTCAAAATATAATTGCCATCGTTTGATGTAACCTTCTTCCACCTCTCAGTCAATTTTTTAATACCGCGTTCGTAAAATTCAGCTGGTTTCGATGCAAAATACTCAGATATGCTATTTTTGACATCCTTATAACTTTTGTATTCTTTTCCGTTTAAAAAGTGTTGCATTGACCGGAACAAATGGTAATCCGATGGAGCAAGATCCGGTCAATATGGTGGGTGACGTACAGTTGTTCAACCTAGGGCTTTAATTTTTTCTTTCGTAATTTTCTGAGGTATGCGGTCGTGCATTATTGTGCTGTAAAAACACTTGTCCACAATTAGCCAGTGCAGGTCTTTTTTTTATTATGTCTGCGTCTAAATGCTCTAGTTGATTACAATACACTTGGGCGTTAATTGTCTGTCCGGGTTTTAATGTTTCAAAATAAATTATTCTCTTACAGTCCCACCAAACAGACAAAATAACTTTTTTTGCAGTGAGCCCGGGCTTAGGGGTGGGTTTTGGTACCTGGCCCTTTGAAAGCCATTGTTTCTTGCGTCTTTGGTTTAAATACAACACCAATTTTTCGTCACCAGTTACAAGATGTTGTAGAAATGGAGTTTTGGTATTTAATTCCGAATACTCAGTGCACGCGTTTATACGTTCACCGAGATTCTCTTCACTTAATTCATGACGTATCCATTTTCCTTGTTTCCATGTCTTGCCGATTTTTTTATATGCTCTTGCACGCTTGACCATGAACATCCGAGTTGCTTCGCGAGTTCTTGAATCGTTGAAGTTGGATTTAGCTGAATCAGCTCAGTTTAAACATCGCTATCCACTTTAACAGGTCAACCACTTACAGGATTATTTTTTAGATCAAAATTGCCGGATTTAAATTGTTTAAACCATCTCTGGCATTAACGAACATTCAAAATATCTCCCAGTAAATCACAAATATTTTTTAAAGCACATGTTGCACTTTCTTTCTTCATGAAATGGTAAAGCATAATATTTCGAATAAATTCCTCATTTGGTACAAAGCTCACCATTGTATACAAGGTTGTAAATGTTTTTGTTTAAAAGTCCTAATACACTCCAGGTGTACGTAGTCAGAGAAACAACACAGAACACGTTGTAAAAGTTCGACTGCCGAAGCACAACTGACCACTCAAAAGCGATAACAAAAAAAACGACATTCTTTTCCGGTACACCTAATATATATATATATTGACTCAGTGCCCCAATGACTTTGTTTCCTATCGCTACATGCTGTTTGATATCCCTCTTAACTCTCACCATTTGAGAAAATACTATCCATTGCTATTTAGCAGAATATCTCAACTTATCAATCTTTTCTTGGCATTTGAACGGCTCCTTTCAGTCTGTTTCCATCTCCACATTTTACTACCATACATCAACGATAGATTTTTAACAGATGTACAAATACTTTTTTATAACAATATCAATGGTGTAAACTGTTTTTTTTTTGCGCACTGTTGTAAAATTGCATTATTGTTAGAATGTTTTATCTGGAAAAAGTCAATATACACATTAGCTATAAGGCCCTCTAGACATGATGCTATAATCCAGGCGTGGCCAACCCTCGGCTTGCCAGTGTTTCTTGCGGTTCATGAGCTGTTTTTTTTATAAATCATGAGAGAAATAACAATAAAACATAGTTTTTTGAATAAAAATGGCACGAAAAAAAAGATTTATATCAAAATATTAATATTATATTTAAATGTTACCCAAAATAATTATATATAAAGACAAAAATCAGAAGAAAACACAACATAGGTACATATTTATGTTTCACATGTAATAAATATCCAAACCGTATTAGAAAATTATCAATATAATTTCCAAATGTTACATAAAAAAGATTTTTTTATGGCTCCGGCTAATACGTAACCCAGTTAATGTGACTCCAGATAATTGAGTCTGCTGTTATATAATTAAATCAAATACTTTTACATAACCAATTACATAATCTAAAAAAAAGAGTGAAATGTTAATGACTTTACTCTTGATAGCGGCACTTTAAAAACTTATCTTAATGAGAAAATATATTTTGATTGACAGATCAAATTCTTTATATAAATTCTTTGAGTTTTTGCTTATGGATAGTTATATAAGCACAGATATTTTGCTTATGGATAGTTATATAAGCACAGATATTATGTCCATAAGCGACATAAGAAATTACATTTTTTATAATTCCAGCCGATTGGTATTAATCCGATTGGTAAGTATTTAGACTACTTCTTCACCCACATATACGATATGTTGATAATAACATTTCAGGTGATTGGACTATAAAATATGTAAGATCAGTATAGATTCGGAGGACCATAGTATATTTAACCGTTCGAGTGGTGAGAGTCTATATATATATACTATATAGACGTTTTATAGTATTGATAAAAATGTCCAGCAGTAAAACATTTAATGTTCGATCTTGAAGATACTTTCTTCAGAGAGAAAATTTTCTAAAAATATACTTATTTAGTGTTTAATTTTATCGGCCGCTGTGGTCTAATGATTAGCGTTCATATTAAGCAAATGGACGCCTCAGATTTGATTCTTTTCCACACTGGTTTTACTTTTAGACTATTTTATGCCTGAATATGTTTTTCTGCAGTTCTAAAAAACCACTATGGGTGAGGAAGCGACGCTATTCACGTCTCATTCTCACTCTACTCGAAGGGAGTAGTACGGCGCAGGTTTCGAACCGGCGACCTTTCGCACGAAAGTTCAGTGCATTACCGCGTGGCCATGCATCAGTTACGGTGCTTAAGATGAAAAAATGGCTTCGACATGTTTAGGCTACATAAAAAAATTTTGACTATTTTATGTCTGAATGTGTTTTTCTGCAGTTTATATTATAAATTCTTATAATTGTATTAAGCAAAAGAAAAATAGCTGGGAAAAGGTTCCGTACACACACACATACCACCACATCATTTTCCTGTCGGAGTAGACAGAGAGGACCAAACTTTCCTATCTTGACAAACATTGGCCTCTTCCATATCCATACATCTTATACAATTCCTACGATTACTCTGACATTTTACGTTTCCTTCTTTCAAAATATTTCACTTGATCCAACCATACATTCCTTGGTCACCCTCTCACATGCCTTTATATATATTTGTTTTGTAAGTATTTCTTCATTCATTCGTTTTACATGTCCAAACTATTTCATAGTGCTCTTTCTGGTTGATTGGAATAGATAGCCACATGACAATAAAACTGTATACAATGAAAATGCGATACTTACAGTACAATAGTAAATATTTTTATCCAAAATGTTATTGCAGTTCCTGTACTACCATTATTTTTTATACTTAACTATAAATCAACTTTAAATATAATTCTTAAAAAATATGTATTACACTGCTTTCCGATTGTAATGCAGGTTTGTCGGTTATTGATCCAGGCCACGTTATCAGACAACCGTACTATAACAGAGCCACAATTATCCTCCTGGGTGATGTTCGAATCCATTCTCTGGAAAATAGAAAAACCCGGGATGTATCCGAATCCATGGAATAACTGTCTGAATTACAATCGGAGAATGGTATAATATCCTTTTCAATTATATATGTTTCATTTTATATTATGTACGTGATAACAAATAGCTTTTTTTTTTATTTGTGACTGAGAAACGATTATGGCAGTATTTTTTATCGTAGATATTCCCTTTTCATTTAAATAATTTGTATTGTTATATATACAAAACTGTTCAGACTATACTGATATTAAACCTTAAGTCAATTTTTCAAATGATATTTATTATAAAATTTAAATATATTTGTTCCCATTTAATTTTACATTCTGGCAACCCAAATTCGTTTAATTTTTGTATCGGTGCTTCTTGGCTCTTGATTAAATTTGAATAGTACTTTCGAAGTGCCTCTTGATTACATAACACGTTCAATGCTGAAAATATAAACTTTTGCTGGATACGCAAAATGTCTTATTACCGTTCTGTTCCGAACTTATTTGGATAGATTAAAATACAAGTGAAATCGGAGTGGCCTGACGGTACTGAACAGGCATCAGTATTTGTATCAGTTTAGCCATCCTGATGACATGAAGGCCTTCTAAAGGCTTCTTAAGTTAACACAATTTGCGAAATTAGGAGTGATATTTGGTCACTTAATGGCTCTTAAAAAATAAATGTTAATCTAAACTTGGAACGATTCGTCAACACCACGGATAAATACTGCAAGCTGTGAAGTGTCTTAAATATCTGCTTTCGTCGAAAGCTAAATAATACGCTTTAAAATCTTTAATATTGTTACGTAAATTCACAACTATTTCTTCTGAAATATTATTAATGCGATGACATATTGTTTGACACGACAAAGTTATGTTTGAAAATAATTTACTTTTATCGGGCATATTAAATCGGGTTTTACCATATTAAATTTACAAACGTCTCACAACCAGACATTGCATCAGAGGCGACCCCAAGTTATAAGCAATTATAATTATATATATTTTTTTTGTCAAAAAACACCGTAAAGACATAATTCGTCATATATGGCCGCGAGCCGCACATAAGGGCGTCGCGGGTTGGCCAGTCCTGGTTTAAAGGCTAATTTCACTAAATATGAAAGCGATTACCTCCATTATTTTAATGAATCTTGTAAAAATCAGAACTTATAAATAAATAAATAATATTTTAGAATTTATTGATGCTGTCAATATTCAATTTACAGAACTTCATTTTTTGTAGTACCAGGTGCCTATTGGTGAGGCGGGTTTGCTTTCTCATTGGAGCTTTGGGGATATTTTTTTTCGTGTTAGATGATGGATTTTTGTTTTTTATGGAGACGCTGTCTGTATCTCCTCGTTGGATGGTGTTATTGTTAAAACAGGAAGAAGTTATCTGGTGCCATGGGCAAGCATTTTTGAAGTTGTCATGGAGAGGTTGTTTTTCCAAGGCAAGAAGTAATGGGAGAAAAATATGAACTTCTACACCATAAATTGTTTTAAAAAAGAACTTCATTTATAGGTAAATCATAAATTAAACACTTTTGATGGTTCTATTCAGTGCTTTATTTTAGAAAAAAAAAGGTGCCGGAGCTCACTTCTTATCAAGCTTTTTGTATACCGTAAAAAAGTACCGCTCCACTGCTCTCCACCGCAAAAAAACACTGGTTCTCTTTACTTTTTATTAAAATGGTGACACTTTCTTCATACAATGAATCATCATAAAATTTTGACAAGGCCATTTTTAAAGGTTTAAACAGCTGTTACTGCGTGAATTAAAAAATAAATACAGGTGTTCCTCATTATATGTAATCCCACTTCAAGCGATTTCTTTGTAGAATTTTAAAAAAAATAAAGTATTTGAATTTATCAAATTGTACAGAATAAGCAATATAGGTCATCTAAATAAAAATAATTGTTTTTTTTTACAATTTTTATGTTTACTTTTTTATGGAACTAATTAATCCCTCTTTTACCCAAATTATACATACATACAATTACACCATCTCCTTGTTGGGGTAGGCAGATAGGTCATACCATCAGGCTTTCCTATCACAATACACATCTTTTGCCTTTACATAGACTTTACATTTCTTTTTTTCAAAATAGCAAAAGTTTGATCCGAACATACTTTCTTTGGTCTTCCTCTACCACGCCTTCCCTTCACATTTGCACTGTATATTTTTTTCATTCATTCATTCTACATGTTCGAACATCTATAGACTAGTCTTCTTCATCTTACTGAATACATCAGCCTTAAGTTCACATTCATCCTTAATCACTTTATTCCATATTTTGTCATACATTAATCACCCTATGTATTCTCAGTGCACACATTTCTACGGCATTTATTCATCTTTTTTAAGTTGTCCATGTTTCACTCCCATACATCCAAGTTGGTACTAAAATACTGTTGTATAATCAGTTTAATAATGATTTTGATAGTGTCCGGTTCGAGTATATAAGTTGCAATTTAACACAGAAGTACATACTTCCAGGTTTACTAAAATTAACTCAGAAGTACATACTTCCGAGTTTACTAAAATTAACACTGAAGTATATATTTCCATGTTTACTAAAATTAACTCAGAAGTACATACTTCCAGGTTTACTAAAATTAACACAGAAGTACATACTTCCAGGTTTACTAAAATTAACACAGAAGTACATACTTCCAGGTTTACTAAAATTAATTATAAAAATAATTCTCAGTGCGGTACGTCACAGCGGGACTATTCAGGGAGTATCGAGTCTTTAATACTTATAACCAACATCAAATCCGTTCTCTGATACTATCAAGAAAAAAATAAAATACAAACACAACGCGCATGACAACTGATCAAAGATTCACAACCCCTTAGAGTTAGGACCTTTTTTTTCCCAAAGGCAATATGTCTAGCTGGCTACCATGACGTACAATGATATACCGAATTCAATAAAGACTAAAATAGTTTTGCATGAGGAGTAAATTGTAACAGACATTTTTATTAACTCATTTATGTTATGAATTTTTGATAGGTGTACGGAGGTTTCTCCATAATTATCAAGTACACCAAGGGTTAACTTACGTGGTACATACTTATAATTAGGTTGCACAACTTATCAAGTTGATAAGAATTTATTAAATAATTAATTAGTTAGCATCAAACTATTTATTTATATTCATACGTCCTCAGTAAGATATCGACAAAAAACTAGTTTACTAGGAACACGATAAATGAAAGGCAACACCACTTTAAATTACCGTTTTTTTTAATTACTATGTATACATATAATTACTTATTATGTAAATAAATTAAGTGTCCCACTGACTTTTTCCATCTAGATTCACCCAGATTAAAAATTAAAATCAATTCACTTTACGCAATTTTTCTTAGAACCATTTAACACATTAACTACAAATAAAATGTTATGTAAATACATGCAGTGCTAAGAAATTTCACAAACATATTATTAACAGAACACGCCTGGCGCATCGTACGCACTGAGCATACGTTTGTATGGACACGCGAGGCATGTCTCCAGCACTGAACGTGTAAAGCGTGGGATATCTGTATAGAACTATAATAAGTGTTTTTCCTAATAATATATTTTAGAATATTTTCGACTCGTAAAATATGCACATAATGCCTCAATGACTTAAAAGTCTGTCAGGATGGTCTGAACTTAGCTTAATAAAAAGAATTATGCATTATATCTGAAAATTTTCACACGTAAAGCATATTTATACACAATAAGCAATATATTTCTATTATATTATAGTTGTTTATAAATTATTTTTTTATATATACTATTGAAAAACTGTAAATAATATTCTCATTCTAGAAGAATAATCATGATCACTATATGAAAATGCTCAAAATATTATTTATCTCTATTCCAAAAAGAATATGAACAATGTAATAATGGATGCAGCAGTGTTATTCAATATCCATTTTCATATTTCTTTTATTTGAAATTTATAAAAAGCTGAAATAAATGAAGTCTGAATAAATAAATTTATTGTTTTATTTATTAAATTGCTTTTGGTTTTTGCAAATCCTGATTTAATTTGACGGTCCTGCTGTACTTAGAAGGGTGCTTTCGCCGTTGCTAGTTCTCCTTGTGAAATGGTTTGTCTTTGAGAATATAGACATTTTCTTCGATTATACACTGCACCTTATTTTACACATTTTCATTTGTAGTCCTCTCTGTGTGACTGTAGAGCAAACAAAGATATATCAGATGTTCACCATCCCTAATAATGTTCAAGAGAGATTTTTAATTTTGTCCCTTCCTTATCCTTGAATGAATTCCTTTCCTATTGTTCAGAGATTAGCCTTTTTTACATGAATTTAATCTTTTATCTTTTTTAAAAGTCTTTCATGAATTAAAACAATTTACGTTTCCATGATAAACTGATTGGGTGGAAGTCACTGTATAGCAATAAGCCCGCCAGATGTACCATTTATAACCATGTTCACCAATAGATAAATAAATATGGATGGCGTGTGTAGTTTCAGGAGACACTTGAATAAATCCCTTTTTTGGATATCTTTCGCAATCAATAATTATATAAACACATCACACATACACCACACTCCACCTGAAGCCTAATGTTTTACTAACATACACCACACTCCACTTGAAGTCTAATGTTTTACTAACACACAATGAAGCTTAGAGTTCAGGTGGAATGTGGTGTAAGTGTTTTACTAACACACATACACCACACTCCACCTGAAGCCTAATGTTTTACTATCACACATACTCCACCTGAAGCCTAATGTTTTATTAACACACATACACCACACTTCAACTGAAGCCTAATGTTTTACTAACACACATCACACATACACCACACTTCAACTGAAGCCTAATGTTTTACTAACACACATAAACCACACTCCAACTGAAGCCTAATGTTTTACTAACACACATCACACATACACCACACTTCAACTGAAGCCTAATGTTTTACTAACACACATACACCACACTCCACCTGAAGCCTAATGTTTTACTATCACACATACTCCACCTGAAGCCTAATGTTTTACTAACACACATCACACATACACCACACTTCAACTGAAGCCTAATGTTTTACTAACACACATAAACCACACTCCAACTGAAGCCTAATGTTTTACTAACACACATAAACCACACTCCAACTGAAGCCTAATGTTTTACTAACACACATCAGACATACACCACACTCCACTTGAAGCCTAATGTTTTACTAACACACGTCACATATATAGTACCCGGCGATAAGTAATCCACATCGGGCTGTCGCACGATGCGCTAACAGGCTCGTGACGGAACATGTGTATGAATGACAGAGACAACGCTCTACAAAGCCGATTATGGCCGACAGTCTCTTTCTTAAGCCCGATGTGTATTACTTACCGCCGGGTACTGAACACCACACCACCTGAAGTCTAATGTTTTACTAACACACATAAACCACACTCCACCTGAATCCTAATGTTTTACTAACACATATAAGAAGATTTCCAAAAGTTTCTTTGTAGTTCATCTTCCCTTGTTTAGTTTTCTGCGGGTTTCTTTCTAATGTATTGGCCCGAATATAACGCGATGTTTTTTAAAATAAATAATTTCAAAATAATAACGTACGTGTTATAATGGAGACTTAAAAAAGTATATGTTTCCTTTGCAGAGAGAACACGTAATTTTTTAGGTCCCGAATTTTATTAAAAAGCATTATGTTATATTTGGGTCAATACAATGTTTTTCTATACAAATGCTGATGCGACGAATTACCTAATTTATGACCGCAACCATTACCTTCCTATCCTTACTCTCAACTTATTTTGTTTATTTGATTACAGCGAGTCGATTCCTGAGTAAAGAGCACTCTTGAGGAGAATTAGCTCTCTGAACGACACTATATAAATTGTATCTTTATTATTTGAGTAAAAGAAATGTATAAATTCAGAGGAATCGTAGTTGTTTGAAGTGTATGGATGTGAAGAAGGCGTATCGGCATACGAAAGTCTGGCGCTGTCTTCTCTGCCTAGCCCTACAGGGAAATTGCGTGATGGTAGGTATCTATGTATAAAATAATCCATAGAATTTATGTACTCGAATAATTAACATGAATTATTGGTTACGTTATCCAAGTCATTTGAATTGGATAAAATTATCAATAATAAAAAAACTTTTCATAATCTTTCTTTGGTAATATTTAAAAGCGATAAGTAGTAAAATTTACATAATTTTATTTTCGAGGTTGTCAAGATATTGAATGATTGATAAATATGTACGATAAAAATATATCATTTACCTGCAAACGTCACCTTCAATCATTATTCTTACGAGTACATTGTTACATCCTTCCGGCAACAAAACGACGCAACTTAATAAAAAAGTTAAAACTCTGCGTGAAAATGTTACACATCTCTTTGGTGCAATCTGAATTTCTTGCTAACATCTCCAAAATATATTGAGGGCACTGACAGGTCAGCAGTGCCTTCTCAACTTTTTAAAATCACCACCTTCAGGTATATTGTTTTTTAAATTCCGTTTATGGCGCTGACTGCTTTTGGTCTTATCAAAATTTATGATTTTATATGAACACTAACACATACTATACACTACACCTAATTCCGAATGTGTTACAATTACATATCGGAAGATCTACAAAGGTTTTTTTTGTAGTTCGTCTTCTCTTAATAAGGTTTCTGCAGTTTTCTTAGTAAATATGTTTTTCTGAACATATACAGTTACAAGGAAGTACCTAATCTAATTGCCTCAGGTACTACCTTCCTATCCTTACACTCAACTTTTTTTTGTAATATTTTGAATCTCAATAATAGTATGTTCGAATCCTGAAATTGAGCGCCCACGAGGATAGACAGCTCTTTAACCTTTCCCTTCCTGTGCTAAAAAAATCCGAGCATTCCGGTGCTGTGTATTCAATATACATCAATACACATGTAAAAATGAGCTATTTAAAATCGAAAAAATAAGAATATTCATAGCCAATCGCTTAAATCAATTAAATTTGAAGTCAAAAGTGATAATAATTGAAATTCAATTGCTGAAAACATGAAAAAAAACATCGGCCGACGTTCACAAAACGGGCGAAGAGACCACATCAAATGGATGCCTGAGAGCTACTGAAGCGAGCGAACTGAGATTTTATTTCTTGCGTTCCCATATATCGAAGTAGAGTGAGACGTGAATAGCGTCGCTTCCTCACCCATAGTGGTGTTTTAGAATGAATATATCTACGTCACACACTGGCACACGTTTGATTGTAATTGGTGAATTTATTCCCGATTTACACAAAATATCTCTGATGTGGCCGATAAGTGCTAATTATTGTTTTTTCATTCAATGTGTAAATGTATTACGAAGGAATACCTAAAATCTGAACCCAGTATTTATTATATTTATAGAGATATTAACGTTTTTAGAAGCAACGTGTACTAGTTACACGTCACAGGGAAGGAAGGGTTAAAAGGTGCCTTATAAATTGTCATTTTATTAATATTCTTTATTCCGATTTAACGCAATCGAATTGGAATGTATGGTTTGTTTTTATAACAGCAGGATGCCGAAACCTGATGATGTCTGCCCGGCTGCTGACACGAGAAATCATGCCGTTGGATTCGTTCGCCACGCATATACGAGTATATGGCTTGCACGAGCTACACAATTTGGGGTCTATGTGGGGGATAGAGAGGGAACTCACGCCAACTTAAAATGCAAAACAACTATCCAAAGTATACACAAATAAACTATACATATGACACAACAGTGGGAAAGATACTCCTCAAATCACTGACATAGGAGTCATTTGAGGTGTATAGGACACGATGGGTGGAAACACAAAACACTGACGGGAATTAAATTCTAAGACGTTGCATTCTTCTTCTAAGAATACATGTATTCTTCAAAAAGTATGTCTGATGACACTATATATAATAATAATACAAATTTGAATTTTGATATATTTAAGATTTTAACATGTCAGGGAAACCCCTGAAATAAAAACCATTTAACCCTTCCTGTCCTGTGATGTGTAACTAGTACACATTGCTTCTAAAAACTTTAATATCTCTATAAATATAATAAATACTGGGTTCAGATTTTAGGTATACATCCGTAATACATTTACGCATTGAATGAAAAAATAATATTAATAATAATTAGCACTTATCGGCCACATCAGAGATATTTTGTGAAAATCGGGAATAAATTCCCTAATACAATCAAACGTGTGTAATGTAGGTATATTCATTCTAAAAACCGCTATGGGTGAGGAAATGACGCTATACTCGTCTCACTCTCACTCTACTTCGATATATGGGAACGCAAGAAATAATCTCAGTTCGCTCGCTTTAGTAGCTCGCGGGCTTTCGTTTGAGGTGGTCGTTTCGCCCGTTTTGTGAAGGTCGGCCGATGTTTTTTTTTCATGTTTTCAGTAATTAAATTTCAATTATTATCACTTTTGACTCCAAATTTAATTAATTTAAGCGATTAGCTATGAATATTCTTATTTTTTTTCGATTTTAAATCGCTCATTTTTACATGTGTACACATTCATACACAGCACGGAACGTGCGGATTTTTTTAGCACAAGAAGGGAACGGTTAAAGAAAACTTAAACATAGATTGAGAAATACTGGGCAACAAGTACAACTTGATATGTCAGATACACTTTGTAGGTCATTTTTAAGGTTATGTTTCCGTGTGGAACTAATCGGAAATATTTAAGCTATGTTTTGATAAAAATATTATATTTTCTGTGATAAATCGTTTTACAAAGTATTATATAAAGATTTTTTTTATTATAATATAGTTAAACTTTACCAAGTGTTCGAACTGACTGTGGCTGATTTGATTTTATTTCGTTATTTTTCGGGAAGAATCGTAAAGTGTGAGTAAGCAGTATTTGATGTTAATTAGAATACAAAAAATATATTTTATAGTTTAATCTAAGATATCAAGACAGCAAAATTATTTTATTTGAAATTATTTAATGAGGTTTTGTTAAAAAAATGGTTTGTTTATATAAGTTGTGACTTTTTCGACTGACAAAATTTTACCGGTAATGAGACAAAATGCAGTAATTACTTTTTACTGTTGAAATCAAACCAAAACTTCTCTTGAAATTTAGTTTTCAAATACATTTTTAAGTTAATTTTAATTTGGATACGTATTTTTTAAGGATGTATACTATTTATTTATGTTCCCAACAAATCGGCTACGTCTACAGTTTTTCTTTTTTCACGACAATAATAATCGTAGATTAGAACCGGTTTTCTGTTTCGCTTCTCCTTTCCTATTGGAAGATAATAGTATTTTTCTGTGCAAAAAAATCAACAAAATAGAGAAAAAAATGTTGCAAGGATAAATAAAAACTTAGATTACCTTCCAGCTAATTCATCTATTGATATTATATTACATGACACTTATTATGTGATTGTTCATTTTCATTATGTTTTATCTAAAGGAGCCGTATTTGTACTCCATCTGAAAATGTCTTCA
The DNA here is from genome assembly GCA_949825065.1 of Odontocerum albicorne. Taxonomy (NCBI): domain Eukaryota; kingdom Metazoa; phylum Arthropoda; class Insecta; order Trichoptera; family Odontoceridae; genus Odontocerum; species Odontocerum albicorne. Next base: position 18,165,013 of record OX463861.1, read on the forward strand.
TTTCGAAGATGCACTGCCGTTAACATTTAAATTAATCCTAAATTACTATAACAATCCAATTTTTACCAAAATATTTTATAGAAAAAAATATTCTGCAAGTCTGATCAGCAACCATCACCATTTTACAAGTGCAGTGTCTCTACTGAGAAATATGCCAATTCTTTTTGCTGATATTGTTGGTCGTTGCCAGGCCTCGTACTCGAGGATACCCTTGCGACTCCAACGTCAATCTTGAACTATTCACGTCAATCATGTGATCTTTTGTGAGAAAACAGCCCAATCCTAGTTGTGCACTCCCTCCTGCAAATGTTACATACATGTGGACCCTGCTGAACCGCCTGGCCATGATGACGCATGTTAGCAGCACGCGAACATACAGCTCTCCACCCAAGAATATACAGCTCTCCACCCCTCACGGTCCGGAGCCACCTGCTCCCAGTCCTCAGGCGCCCTGCACAAAGTCAGTAACTCTCGCAGACTATTCTTATAGCGCTTCCTTTGCCCACCAATTCTTCACTTACCCACCACTTCCCTGTATGAGATGCGTTTTGGGAGTCTATAATTGCCCATGCGTATCACATGCCTGGTCCACTGCAATTTTGCCTTTACAACCATATCCTCTATAGGTTTACAGTTGGAGCGTTGTAGGACCGAAACATTTGTGACATGATAAATCCAGATATACAGTCATCTATGAAGCGTCACTCTTGCAGGTGTAGACGTAGCACAAGGTGGGCTCCTCTCTCGAATGAATAGTCACTGCCGAACTTTGTCAAGAAAAACCGTTGAACAAGTGTGTGAAGTTTTTGAAATGTCATCCCTGCTGGAAGCTTCTACTTTAGGTTGTCTCTAGACCTGTCATCTTTCAGAGATATCTCAATCAGTTGGCTGCTGATTATGTGCACACACATGACAATCTTGAGAAGGTGTATGGATGTAGAAGAGGCTAGTGTATTTATGTATGTATGTAGAAGAGGCTAGTGTATTTATGTATGGATGTAGAAGATGTGTGTCGAGATAGGAAAGTCTGGCGCTCTATCCTTTCTGCTTACCCCAAAATGGAAATGGTGTGATGATATGTATGTATGTAAGTACGACTTTTGTGGCCTAATTGGTATGACACATGTCTCCTAACCCGGAGTTACAGGTTGGATTCCAGTTGGAACCTAGATTTTTTTTTAAAAAGGATTCCAGTCTAATTTTTACTCAATACCTCTTTAACATCTTTTCAGTTGGTTGGAAGAGATTTCCACATGACAACAAACCTGCCAGGCTGTAAAGTATACGGTGAAAGTTTACTATACAATACCATCATGTCGTTTCCTTCTCCGGGTAAGCAAAGAGGGGAAAGTGCCAGACTCTCCTATTATGACACTCCCCAACTTACCATGATATCCTTGGTTCTCCCAATTTCTGTTCGGAGCCTGTTAATAGATTTCAGGTCATCCAGGGCAGTTGAGTGCTAGGTGGTAATGTCAGGCAAATTCCACCCGCTGCGACTCAATGTTTTTCTCCACTTGTTCATCCTAGCAATAGTAGGTGGTTGCTCCATAAGCTTAGTGGCCCTAATGGATTTCAACCTTGGGCATGGAGGCTAATATTTTAAATATAAAGTAGTAATGGTGCTATTTTACAGCTATTTTTACTGTGTTGCTTAGCAACTCAAATAATATTGTACATATTTACTTTTCAGATGCAACAATTCAAGGCTGTGCACGTGCTGCAGGGAGGATACTTCCACCCTACACTGAGGCAGTGGCAGCAACCCAACGTGGATATCCAGCCCCACAATCTCATGTACCCCATGTTTATTGTGTGAGTATTTCAGAATTTACTGAGCTATGGTACGAATTGCAGCAGATCAATCTAGCTGATTGTCTTGGAACTTTTCCCATCACCTCCTTCCCATCAGAACTTTGAGTTTGATCTGTCAAGACTGCGTGCTTACTAAAATGCAACAGTTTGCACACAATAAACCAATACACACACAGGCTTGTCCTATCCACAGGATGGCTGACAATTATTCTTGATCATAAATAATAGTCTATCGTATCGTTATGAGTGTGTTTATTCGTGCGTTCACAGAGTTTCTTTTCTTTCTCTCGGATACTTTTCAAAAGAGAGAGAACTTTGAAGTACATTCAGAACAACAGTGTGTAGTTGAACACGTTTAGTCTTCTTCTTTTACCTGACACTGTCCCAACTCATTGCCTAGGTAGGCTGTTGGGGTCGGGTATATTCCTCTGCTTCATTTTGTTTGCCTCTGAAATCCTGCAAGCTGGCCCTGACATGATGTCAGTCTCTGGGTCACTGAGGGGGGAATCACCCTCGCTGCCAGACAGGGTAGTGCATACGTTTTTTCCATGAAGCTTTGGTTTGTTTGACTGTACTATATATGTTTTATCCACCGATGGTCGTCAGACGTGGACACCAGAGTGACCCAACTAACTAGGGCTGCATCCGCTATCATTGGCCGTTAATGGTTAGTTGAATTAGTTGAACAAGTTTAGTGCTGAGATCATATTTCATGTTTCGATACAAACTTACGCTCAGTGCGCATGACACGCCAGTCGTGTTCTGTTGATAATATGTTTGTTTCTTTGCAAAAATTTTCAGCATGGCATGTATTGACGTAAAATTTTATTCACAGTGAATGTGTTAAACATTGAATTATTAAACTTCTTTTAATTTTCTTTCTCTATGCTTTCCTTTCATTTATGTAATTGAGCTTTTGATTAATATTTTCCAGAGATGACGATAATGCATCACAACCAATTTCTAGTATGCCTCAGGTATACAGGTATGGCGTCAATAAACTACGGACGGTTTTGAAACCCCTGATAGAAATGGGGCTCAAGTCAGTTCTTCTGTTTGGGACTCCGGATCATATTGAAAAGGTACATAATTTAAATAACTCGAAACTCAAAAATTTGTGAAGTTTGACTCGTGTGACTATTGAATTTATTGCTTGATTAATTTAAAAAGAATGATTTTGATTTTTTCTTCTTTGAAGTACATTACAGCAACGATTATGTATGGTAATTGGGGGACATAATGCTCAATCAAATAAATGCAGCCTGCGCTAAAATTGGCCTTAAAATAAATGCTGCCAAAACAAAAATAATGAGCATCACGACAAATAATCACCCCATCTTGGTAGGTAGAAGAAATATAGAGAGAGAGTTACATGTTATGTGTACCTATTATAGGACACACTGTAAAGCTGGGAAAAGAGAATCAAGAGGCTGAGATAGAGCGTAGACGTGGTCTTGCCTGGGCGGCGTTTGGTAAACTCTCTTACTTCCTGAAATCTCCAAAATACCCCAATCATTTGAAAAAGAGATTCTTTGAGTCATGCATCTTACCGATCCTCACATGTGGAATCAAAACCTCTGTCCTAACAAAGCGAATAATGCAAAAACTACTAGTGACACAGAGAGCCATGGAGAGGAGGATGCTGGGAGTTTCACTGTGAGATAGAAAGACCAACAAATGGATAAGAGAGAGAACCAAAGTCACGGACATAGTTGAGAGAGCAGCTGCCTTAAAATGGAGCTGGGCAGGACATATTGCCAGATGCTCTGACTCTCAATGGACGAAAAAGGTCCTGGAATGGCAGCCTAGAACGGGCAGGAGAGGTGTGGGGAAACCACAGGCTAGATGATCGGACGTTATAAGACGGACTGCAGGGGTGAAGTGGATGCAGTGTGCCTGAGATAGGGAGTTGTGGAAGATCAAAGGGGAGGCTTATATCCAGGGATGGATCCAGAACGGCTGAAGAAGATGGGGGGAAACTCGATCCCAGATAGTTAAAAAACATTGTTAATCCTACTTATAGTAATTAGCTATAAAATTATTTTATTATGTAACTCCTGGTCACTCACTATCCATCATAGGGTGGCAAGTGTTAAGTTTTTATTGAGTTTGAATTGAACATTTGGGGAGTTGAAATACCAGATAAATTTTGCTACGCATGATGAGTACACGAATAAGCTTTCACAATTTTTTACTGGGAAGCCCCGGATCCACATATTTACGAATCAATGTGGACATAAGTAAACAACCAACTTACTTGAATGGGTACAATGTAAACTAGGGGTCTCCAAACTACGGCCCGCGGTCCAACACCGGCCTGCGAGCACCATCAATCTGGCTCGCGGTAGTGGGCCGGATATGCCCGGTATCCGGCCCGTCATAGTTTATTTTGATTACATTGTAAAATTTGCAATGTACGTAAATCATACAAAATAATAATCACATGTTTTTATTTAACGACCTATGTCCTTGACACTTGCCCGTAAGTACCAACCGAAATTGCGAACGGAGCGGAGTCCACCCCCGCACCCTGCGCCATAGATATCTCACTCGCCGGCTAGTCCCAATACGAAAATTTGCGTGTAATTCAAAACTACAGTATGTTGGTATGATGAGCTAGCTAGGTCTTGCCCCTTGGGACTTAGTGGAGGAGTCAGTGTGACCCTCAGGCTAAAAAGTTTGGAGACCCGTGATGTAAACCATAGATTTTATAACATTTTTGGTCGTTGTTTTGTAATATTCAAAACGTGGACGTTTATACTCTATTGTCTCATTTCGGTGTGCCATCGCATCCAGTACAGCGGTGTGGCCAGTGAGTTTGCTGGCTTGCAACAGCTCACTCACTTAAAAATAAACAAAAAACTCCACACCACAGGTTCGCTTTCCGACGTTGGAAAAGCGAGGGGATCCTTGACTACGAGGCCCAGCAACAACGACATGTCAATGTTGAATTTTATTTGTTATTCTTTTTTAATAATTTTTTTATCAAAAAGGTCATTTGACCATTAAATAAAATAAAAAAAAAAATATAATGTCTTTTGTAACTAAGTTTGATGATTGCTTTAATTTTGAACTGTTTGAAATTCATTATACAGCTTACAAGGAATATTCCAACTCACATACCATATTAATTTTATCAACACTTCATAGACAGAAATGTCGACCTTAAAATTTCTACTTCTTTTAGGATGAAAGAGGTACCAATGCAGATTGTCCCGAAAACCCAATTATGAGAGCAGTCCCCAAACTCAGAGAATGGTTCCCCGATCTACTGATAGCATGTGACGTCTGTTTGTGTCCATACACTTCACACGGACACTGTGGACTGCTGAAAGAAGATGGCTCTATAGATCATGTACCATCCATTAAAAGGATAGCAGAAGTTGCTGTCTCTTATGCCAAAGCAGGTAAACACACTTTGTCTTGACTTTGTGGAATTCAATATTAGATTTTTTTTTTTTTTACAATAAATTACAGTAAAACCTCGATATAACAGACTGATTCGGGCGAGGGGATGTCTGTTAAAACCGAAGGTCCATTATATAATACGAGTAAGAAGGTTTTTTGAATGCGTACATTAAAACATTCATTAGTTGACCTATTTTTACTTATGTAAATACGTTTGCGTAATTAAAATTTAGTATGTATGAAAAGTTTAATTTCACGGAAAAGTCTTCTATTTGTACATATTATTGCCTATGTACTCAATGTAGTTTTGAAACTGTAATAAACAAGTGTGCGATCTAAATCGAAATAAATAAACAAACATTTTTTCGAATATACACATTAAATTATATTTAACTAATCAAATATAAATTTTTCTTAAAAACATAACAAAATTTAACCGAACATTGTTTAGGAGCGGTTAAATTATAGATCATTTAGTCTTAAGAGTCATTTTGCAAACACGATTGTTTCGCGCAGTGCGCACGTTTGTATTGTTGTTAATATATTCGGTGATTGGAAAAACACTACCATGTCGAAATTAGGAAAGGGAAAACTGCTTTCGGGCCAAGCAAAGAAGATTGTTTTAAATTTTGGTAAGTAATGATTGATAATAATTAGGGATCGGTTGAAAAGGTGCTGCAATCTATTAGTGCGATTTTTGTCTAATGTAATGTATGATAAAAATATTTTCCAAAGCTTAAAATGTACTTAGTTATAACTTTGTTCAAGTTTCCTAGAATTTAGTATCACTCCATCCATTATTATTTTAAAACTTTATTATTTGGCATTGTAATTATGTAATTACGATACATTAATATGTTAAATAATCTTACATTCATTTTTTTTTTATGTGCGATAATCTAATAAAAGCTGACGAACATTTTTACTTTATAATACTTGTACTTATATTTATTTTTAATCTTGAAAAATTCCATTATTGTTATGTGAAATAAACTTATTTTCATTTTATTTTTATGATTATTACAATTTAAGCTGACAGCATTTTTAATTTACAAAACGTGTGTATTCATTTCAATGTTTGAATAAAAAAAAGATTATTTTTATATTTTTTTGCTTTTTCACTTCATTAAAAAAAAAAGTGACAAGTTTTTGTAAACGCACTGTTACTCACACTATTGCAAAATGACTCTTTAGGCTGAACCATCTATATATGTTAATTTTCACATATGACATGGATCGGAAATTTTGTTTATTAAATCGAAGTCCGCAAAATCTAGGGCTTACTGTGCTTTGCTTTTTTCACTAATTACATTACTCCTCGCTACACATGTTTCTACCTCCTATCTCGACACTTTTTTCAGGTGGAATGATTCCCTCTTTGTTATGAGAGCAGTGTTATGAGAGCACATCGGAAGTGTGTGTAGTCTATTGATGCAAAACTTTCAATTTTAACCCTTCCTTCCCTGTGATGTGTAACTAGTACACATTGCTTCTAAAAACTTTAATATCTCTTCCTCCGTAACACATTTACCCATTGAATGAAAAAAATAATATTAATAATAATTAGCACTTATTGGCCACATCAGAGATATTTTGTGAAAATCAGGAATAAATTCACCAATACAATCAAACGTGTGCCAGTGTGTGACATAGGTGTATTCATTCTAAAAAAACGCTATGGGTGAGGAAGCGACGCTATTCACGTCTCACTCTACTTCGGTATATGGGAACGCAAGAAATAGAATCTCAGTTTGCTCGCTTCAGTAATTTCATATACAGATAGCTTTTTTATATTTATTGCAACTACCATAAAATAGATTTTAGGAGAATGTATCCCAATTATCTTGGCCATTAATATATATGTGTATGAGTTATCAAGATTCAAAACCCGCTCTCGAAGACTTTTCGGTTTTGAGTAAACTACTTCAAATGTAAATAAAATAACGTGGCATATTTTCTGTTTTATGCTTTTAGAAACAATAAATAATATCAGTCCCACGATAAGATTTAACAGAAAAACTATGAAAAATGATATATTTTTGATTAAATTACGTGCAGAGCGGATTTTGACACTCCACATTTACAGTAAAATTTTACTTTATTAGTTTTGAGCTATTGGATGACCAACCGGTTTTTTTGACACCAACACAATGCAATTTAAGTATGAACTAATTATGAGAACTAATTATTATAGTTTATGAACTAATAATTATTGTTTGCCGTCATGCAAACGGATTAGTAGTATTTGACACGTACTTGGCACACACAGCGTACGTGTGTTGGCATAAGGTGACTAAGGAAACTTGAAGTCAAAAGTCAGTTGAAGCTGATGAGGTTTAGTGTGTCAATAGTGTCTATAGAAATCCAAAATATAGGTGAGTTGCTATCAAGATCCACCAGTACACAAGGTTCTCTTGAAGATACCGAGACTATTTTGTATTGCCAAAGAGATATATCCTGGTTCGTATTTTTTTAAATTCTTGAATAAAACACAGATGGTGTCGCGAACTTGCATGGGCCTTGTGACATTTGAGAAGTGTAATGTATGACATTTATAAAAATGGAGTCGTATACAATACAACAACGCGTTCAAATTGTTGAATTATTTTATGTATTGTAATCTCCGGAAACGGTGATGTTAATTGGCCACCAAGATCATGTAATCTGACACTGTTGGACTATTTTCTCTGGGGTTACGTGAAAAGCCAGGTCTTTAAGAATGACCCCCGATCAATTCCTGAGTTGAAGTATGAAATTATTCGCGTTCTTGGTGAGTTAGAACCGCAATTATGCCAAAATGTCATAGAAAATTTTGACAAAAGAGTGGACATCTGCAGGAGGGGGAAATTTGGCGGATATTGTTTTTTGTGTTTAAATGTCATACATTATACTTCAACACTTCAACGACCAATAAAAAGTTTTTTGACATCAAAGTAAATTGTGTGTTTTATTCAAGAATTTAAAAAAAACAGAATTAAAAAAACCGCTCAATTTGAAAGACCTTTTATTAATTAACAATTAAGCTCCTCGCTTATCGTGTATTTATTAATGATTAAGCTCCTTTGCTTATCCACCAACCTCGTTAAACAGATAGGTTGTTAAGTGAGGAATGCCTATATTTAAAATTTCTGACATTTATTTTCAGGTGCTCATATCGTTGCTCCTTCGGACATGATGGACAATAGAATAAGTGCTATTAAGAGTCTACTCATAGAAAATAATTTACAAAATAAGGTAAATAGCAATGTTTTTTAACAATTAACTTATAGAAGAAATATACTTTTATTTTGATAATCAGAATATAAAATGTGAAAGTTTGAATCAGTTACCATGAAATATGTCATATTTCTGTCAAATTTTTTCTGCACTTGAGGGCATCTACAGCGTGCCCCAAAAAAAATTATACGCACTTTAAAAGATTATAAATTCAGTATTTATAGAGTCAGAGTCGTGGAGTCGGCTGGTTTTTGTAGTCGGAGTCGGGAGAAGCTAGTCTAAATTTGACTCCGACATATTTTAAAACATATTGGCTACATAAATTACATTATGAAATTATGTTCCATTTAGTACAATTAGCATGTAATACAGGGTGGCACAGAGGAAAGCCATGTTTTTCATTTAAGCATTACATTGTTTATTTTCAAGTTTTTTTTTGATTAATATAGGTAAATGAAGTAATAATATTGCACCTTTAAATTAATTGTGAAAAATCATTTAAACAAGTGTTGACCTTCTTTGATGGAATTTCAAGTCGTCATGCAGAATGCGTTGTAGCAATCGACGGGACATACCCAGAGCTAGGCGCCTAGTGGAATGCTAAGGACTAGCAAGAACCGCCACTCTCACTGTTTCAACATTTTCTGGTGTCTTAACGGAACGGGAAAGGCCAGGTGGTTTCCTCTTCATGACAGATCCGGTAGTTTAAAATGCTTTAACCCATCAGAGTATCGTATTTCGATCTGGAAATGCCTCTCTACGCCCAACGTTGAACTGTCCATGGAAAAGGCGTTGCACAGTAACTACAGAATCACTGTTTCTAAAAAACTGTTCAACGGCAAAGACACGATGCTCCAAGGTCCATGGTGCCATGGCTACTGAAAATGCATTACCTGAACTGTCTGTGAGCGGAGCGGAGAGGTCGTCACCCCTCTCTTTGCAAAATACTAGCCATTCAAAAAACATCCGTTTCCTCTGCGCCACCCTGTATAATGTCCAAAAACCTACATTTAAGTAGTTAAAAACCTACATTTAAGTACCAAAAACCTACATTTAAGTAGTTAAAACCCTACATTTAAGTACCAAAAACCTACATTTAAGTAGTTAAAAACCTACATATAAGTACCAAAAACCTACATTTAAGTACTGTCAAGCTGGGCTTTCACCGGTAGCTCTAATAAAAACCAAATATCGCTCAGAACATATCATTTAAGCTCAGCAAATCCTGATTCCATTCCTGACGACTTATGTCTGCGAAGTTGGGTTTCCAGCATTAGATGTAATAAAAACCAAATATCACTCACAACTCGTCATTTAAGCTCAACAAATCCTGATTCCTTTTCCAACGACTTACATCTGCGAAATTGGGTTTCCAGCATTAGATATAATAAAAACCAAATATCGCTCAGAACTCATCATTTAAGCTCAGCAAATCCTGATTCCTTTTCCAACGACTTACATCTGCGAAGTTGGGTTTTCAGCGTTGGATGTAATAACAACCAAATATCACTCAAAATTCATTTTAGCTCAGCAAATCCTGATTCCTTTTCCGATGACTTACCTCTGCGAAGTTGGGTTTTCAGCATTAGATGTAATAAAAACCAAATAAAATTCAATGTAGAACCGGCAACGATAGTGATTGTTTCTAGTTTGGTTCCAAGAATTGAGAAACTATATGGTCAAGAACAGGCTCATCCACCTTCTAATTGATAAGTTGTTTTTTGGGGCACCGTTAAAAAACTCTTTATACACTAAAGGCACTATTTTCTTTCGATGGTCTTACAGCCCATATCGAGCTTAGGCCTTCGTCAATCTTCGCCTCCAACTCCTGTTTTCCGCCACGACCCTCCAATCCTGCGCCTGCAGCAGCCGGGTTGCATCCCTCTCAACTTCGTCCTCCCATCGCAGCCTTGGCCTGCCCACTCTCCTTCTTCCACCCGGGTGTCCCTCCAGGATTCTTTTGGGTGCTCGTGATGACGGCATTCTCTGCACATGTCCGGCCCATTTCAATCTGCTCAGTCTGAAATGTACAGATAGCCTGGGAGCTTTGTAGATATTATATAGCTCGTCGTTATATCGTATTCGCCAGGTTTCGCCGTCATTCACGGGGCCCAGGATTCTACGTAGTACTCTTCTCTCGAAGACATCCAGCAACTCTAAAGGCACTATGGTATGAAAAAAATTGAAAACCACTGTAATAGCAAATCTTTCTATTTTTATTTAATCTCTCCGTGAGTACCGCCCCAACCGTGGGGCCATGAAATACTGAGTCAGATAGCGTATGGGCCCGTGGTTGGGGCGCAGTGATTATTTCTCGAATATTCCCAGATTATGTCAGGATTTGGACTACCAATGACATCTATTGATGATACCACACAATTAAATCATTTATCGGCTAGTTACATGTTTTACCAATTGAACAAACAATGTTTAAATATTTTAATTAATATCTTACTACTCGAGAGGTTAAGGTGAGAATTTCAAATATATTATTTCTGAAATACTTTCTTCCAGGTGACAGTTCTATCGTATTCTTGTAAGTTTGCATCCGCAATGTACGGCCCTTTCAGGGAAGCAGCTAAAGCAGCCCCCACATTTGGAGACAGGAAGTGCTACCAACTGCCTCCAGGGAGCTCGGGATTGGCTGCAAGGGCTGCAGTCAGTATATCATCATTGAAAAATCAACTCGGGTTAAAAAAATACAATAATAACGGACTTCATGGCGAGGTTGAAAAAAATATTCTAGCCAGAATTTTGTCACTAGGACAGCACTGGGTGTTCCATGAATCAAGTCCTTCTTGATGCATACCTTGAGGCAATGCAGCAAGTTTCTTATTGTTGTTCCTCACTGCATGTACGTCGTCATCGTTGCTGGGCCTCGTAGTTGAGGATCCCCTTCCTATTTCAATATGAAGTCAGTTGCGAAACAATGCTGTGGAGTTGAATTTTTTTTTAAGTTAGTGCTTTTACTGGATTTGATGGCACACTGAAGTGAGACGATCAAACCACACCAGTATATTTGCACTTTTCAAGTCATAGGTATCCTTATACCCCTGAATACTAGGGTGAAAAAATGCCTGTGCTATTCGAGGGGAGTAGCAAAGGGCAAGGTTTGAACCTTCCGCAGGGAAGTCCAGTCCGTTACCACACAACCACCTGCATATACAGAGTCGATCTATCACTTTGATACCAATGGGACACACCCCCCTGGGCTACAATATTAATTCTGCTTGTTTATCAAAAAATTGTTTTTATTTATTTATTTTACACATGGCAAGAAATACACATCATTTGTGAAAAAACAACAGGTAATTTAATTTGGACACACAATTTTAATGGATCTGGGTTTGTTGCCTTTCATTTGTCGAGTCCCCGGTAAACTAGGCTTTTGCCTGTATCTCACTGAGGACATATAGCATAAAAAAATAAATCGATACTTCTTTCCGATTTTTGATTATATAAAACCCCATTGCACATTCTCATCAACCTGACAAACAGTGACACTCAATTACACATGTATACATCACGCGAAATAAAACTCCTCACACTTCATCACTCCAGACAGACCAAAATGTTCATCCCACAATATACCAACATAATCATAAAAAAAATAACAACCAAATACCACACTCACACAAACCTTTGTTACAAGTCATTCCTCTTTCAAGCCCGAGTATTCAAACTCCTGTCGCAATAACAAACAGTGACGCTCAATTACATATGTATACATCACGCGAAATCAAACTCTTCACACTTCATCACTCCATGCAGACCAAAAACATTCACCCCACAGTATACCGCACATAATCATTAATGCAAAGGAAACATGTTTAAAAGGTGTGAAATCTTTTGCATTCTTACTTTTTATTACTTTTTTGTTTTTCTTTATTATGGCTTTATATATCTCTAATATTTCTAAGTTCATTGTTTTATATAGCTTTTGTGACATATACAACACGTGAACTTTACTATATCTAATAATAGGGAATTGTACCCACAATCTCTAGGCTGAAAGACACATGTTTTACCAGCTAGGCCATGAAGGTTATCTAAAATATCATATCTGTTTTGTTATTACAATTTTTTTTGTCATTTTACGTTCTGTAAGTGTTCCCTTACAAAATAAATTTATGAAGGTTTAATTCCTTTAACATTGATTTACTTACAGGACCGCGATGTAGAGGAAGGTGCAGACATGCTGATGGTAAAACCAGGGTTGCCATACCTTGACATTGTCCGTCAAACCAAGGATAGGCACCCCAACTATCCTCTTTTTGTATATCAGGTAATTGATATATTGAATATGTAGGAGATGGTAGAGTAGACCCTTTTACTAAATGGATAGACAAAAATATTATAGATGGCTATATAAAATTTGAAGTGTCGCAGTACAAAATAAACGTGACTGTAATCTCCAATTCCCGCTGTCACTGTACATTCGTCACTAAACTTTTTTACAAGTCTCCCGAATGCAAAGTGTTTAGCGGTTAATTCTAAAGTCAATTATTTCTCACTTTACGAGTCAAAATTAATAAAGAATTATTTCATAAATATGGGAAACAGCTTTTAGGGACTTGTGTTTCGCATAGAAGGATGAGGTTGTTTGAATAAAAGTCGTCGAGATCGAGATAAGTAAAGAGAGAAAGTTTATTGTAAGCGTCTGTATTTATAATGTATAGAACGGCGCACAACATGTCGCTGTCTCGCTTCGCCGGACACATAGTTATTGTTGCACGTTCTATATACATTTCATACTACGGTCTGCAGGAGAGGCAAGAGATATATCGGTGTCTCGCTCTTCATTACTAGTGAGTTCAATGACCGCGCGGGCAAGGGTCGCCTCAGTGGGTTCAGTGACCGCACACACGGTCGCTACAAGCTGTAATATTATATTTTAAAACATAATTTATTATTACCAACATTTAACTAATTTTTCAATAATATTTTCCACTCGTTAAAACCATAAACCAACAAAAAATCCTTTTGAGTGGCCAAAATAAGCTTATTTAGACTATAAACCCATTTGCAACATTGTTATTGTGAGTTTACTAATAGATTTTTTTTATCCCAAGGTGTCCGGGGAATATGCCATGCTGCAGAAGGCTGGTGAATCTGGTGGCCTTCGTACCATTCTCAATGAAGTCCTAATCTCATTTCGAAGAGCGGGTATTGTTGATTTTTATTCAATTAAAATCCTACAAATTTTTGAGCTATTGTATTGATATTTTTCTATCTTTTTGCAAGAACCCATTCTTGTC